>JBAMBF010000579.1:0-309598 GCA_037043605.1 Drosophila multiciliata
CGCGGTCAACTTCCCTGTTGCCTGCCTGCCGATGTTGGGCGAGTCGAGTGAGGGAGTGAGAGGCGCTGCCACAAGTGGTGTGGCACTGGCCATTGAACGTGCTTCGAATATATATTGTTTCATACATACACACTTACATACATACATACATATGTACATGAGGTAGTTCCTAAGTGAGTTACTTGGTTGTTGCCAGCTGCTGGGAAAGTGTGTCAGTTAGTCGGCTTAATCAACGGGCCCCATTTAGGTGACCCCGTTGAATGTCGACGCTGACGTTGCGGGTGTATCCCACCTACAAATTCTAAGCACGCACAACACACACACACACAAGTGTGAGTGTGTGCGTCAATCTAGTACACACAAAAAAAAATTAAATAAACAGGTTTTAAGTTCAATATTTGCACATGGAGGTTTATTATTTGTAGAGTTTAAGCATTAAATGTTAAATTAAAATTGTTCAAACTGTAGCATGAATTTTTATATAGTATATATATATGTATTTGGGTTCATGAGAATCATTAATTAAAATCAGAATATTATAATAATATCTATATAGAACATTACTATCAATTAATAAAAATTGCACCTTACATTACGCAACATATTTTTTTCTTTCGGTGTAGCTTCACCATTTGGATTTGCATTTTGTTCAGTCAGAAGCAGGCCCAAAAATGGTCAACCTGAGCTGATGTGGTTGACGTTGTGAATATTTTACTTTCTCAAACAATTTGAATTACCCAAAAAAAGTCGCCAGCCTTTTGCCATATATGTGCATAAGATGTGTATAAATAAATAAAAACCCATGCATATATTTTGAGTAATTTTTGTGGGGCGTGGCCATCAAGTTCAGCTTAAAACCCTCAACTGTATCTGGCTCTGACCATAACCAGCTAACCAGTTAAATGTTCATATTTAGACTGCACAATAATGCATAAGTTACTCCTCCCCAACGCCTCCCCAACGCCTCCCCAACGCCTCCCCAACGCTTTTGACAAATGGCAGTTGGCCAGAATTTTATGAACCCTACTTTACTGAAGCTCATCATATATCACTTGTGCTGATTATGGATATTGTTTATGTTTTCAATAGAGTTTAATCTTCTATTTCATATACCGCCTCTAGACTTAAATATTAAATCTTCCTGTAATCTTCTAACACAAACGAATATTATAACGAAAGTAATTATTTGGAATTAATTAGCCAGTACAAGGAATTATCTAACCTTTCGCATCCTATGCTAAATGTTAATATTATATTAATATTTGTCATTTGTCTAATTGTTCGCGATCTGAGTCGCATTATGTCTGGTCTTGGCTTGATGTAGTTGGGTCACTTGAATGGGAAACTGGGAAACGTCGGAATATTATGTACGAATATTCAGAGGGGTATATCAATTTGGGAGGCTTACGTTGCGTTTGCGTAACCACTAACTTTATAAACGATATATATGTATGTCTCTATGTATGTCTCTGTATGTACGTCTATTCATGTCAGAGTTGTTTTAATTGTTCAAGTTGCGCAGTGCTTTGAGAGCACTTTTCATTTTTTTATGCACAAGTGGATGGGCTCTTTTTTTTAAGACCTGCACTCGATATAAAACGATAAGCACGGTCAATGATCGTCTGAGGCGCCACGCACTAGTTCAGAATTGCCTAAAATTAACTTAAATACACTTAGTTATTTAAATTGACTCCAGTCCCAATCCCAATTTTCAGTCAGCCAAGTGTGTCCAAGGGAAAATCAGAGCAAAGATCTTATTTCTTTTCTATTTTGTCCTTGCAGTTGAAATCCCATCCCGAAGCTTGAGCGTTTCGAAAATCCAGTTCCGGTCGTTGGCAGGAGCGAATCTGTAAGTATTAAATTTGTATTAGTTCAAAAACGATAAACGTGAAAACTAAAGAAAGAATTGCTTAAGAAATCTATTGTTTGTGCCACTTAATTAGCCTCAAATGATGGCCAGCCACTGGCAACTGGCAACACACACAAACACAAACACAAACACAAACTAATTTCTGTACATTAAAAATCATTAAAAGAAATTAAACAGAAAATATATAGGGTTGATCAGGAGACCAACTATAACTTCCTTAAGTCGATGAATCCTTTTTCATCGCATTATAAATTGAATTTTTATTTTTCCTTTCTAATATAATTTGTTTAAGAATATTTGACAAAGGGTAAAAAAGGGAAACAGGAAAATCGACACGATATGAAGAACTTTCTTGGCATTGATTAGATGTTAAGGATCTAGCCGCACCCTCCCCACGCCGCCATCCCTTTGCCCACTGGTTAGTGACTCTGTTTGAATCTCTGCGTCAGCTTTGTAGGCTCAAGTGAAATCTGGCAAGATAAGTTTCGCTTGATTCTCAGGCTTTCGATTTGCAAGCAGTAAAATCAAGTTATTTGTTAGATAAGTGAAATGTAAAAACACCCGCAGAAACATCTCCGGAGTTAAACTCGCCCCGCAATTGTAGAAATCTGCCTGGGAAATGCAAAAAGCCAGTTGTATGCCAAAAAAAAAGGGAAAATAAAATGAGTTAATTGTTATTGTTCGTTCGTCTTGGTTGCAAAAATATATAGAAAAAGATATGTAAACAAAACAAAAGCAACGCAAATAAAAAATACAAACGAAAACAGCAAATATTTTTTACTTGGCATTGATGGGATTCGTTGGCTTTGGCCAGTTGCTAATTGACATTAAAAGGCACACAGTACATGTGTGTGTTAAAGTACACCTTAAAGAACAGGTTGCAAGCAAGGGTGCAAGATGATGTTCATTCAATGGGATTGTTTTCTTTCTTAAAGAAGAATGTCTGCTTGAAATGTTTGAAAAGTTGTATTTTCCTCAAGCAAAATGATTGTCTGACTGTCGAAAGTGCCAGTAAGCCGCGTACTAAAATCAAGAATAAGGTTTATATATACATATATATATAAATATTGATCGATAAATAGGAGATGAGATACCCACTGCCTGTAGATATTCCTATTTGATGACCTCGCAGTGGTCTGGCGTCCTTGAGATCGGGACAGCCACTCAATACCAGATACTTGGCCACATATGGCATATTCTGTTTGCAGATTTCGCGTCCATGGAACCGACTATGGTACAGAACAAGTCCAGTTGAGTATCGAGAGTGATGCACATTGATGGGCGTGCTGACGCCCAGACGACCCAGCACATTGAGATTCTCCTGGAGGCGATCCGCTATGAAATAAACAAAGCGATAATTATTGCTTGACAAAGAAGTTCAACGGTTCACCACTCTACTCCTGCTCCAGCTGGCGAAAATCCAAGCAGTTGTGGCTGAGCGGAGCGGACGCATTGCCTCGTTGCTAGAGATAGAGCTGAACTATCGCAATAGGTCGGTGATCCTCTCCGATTCCTTACCACGAGCGGGGACTTCCATGTCATCTTCTCCTCTCTTGCATGGAGAACCCTCTCGCTTGTGCCGACAAATACTATTTGCGATTGATAGAAGCTAACAACATCCAGGCTCTGAAAATACCAATAAGGCCAATAAATAAATATATATTTGATCATTTTTGTGTAGAATGGTTAGTTATACGTGTTGACCTGTGTCTGTTTTATGCCATTTTCTGACCGATGTCTTATCTCTCCTTTTCTTGTGTCGAGTGGTAGGCTTGGTATGCTGTACCGATTCCTACATGCACTCTGAATTAAGTATTTCAGCAGGCCGCTGCCAACCATCCCCTCCTCCGTCCGTTGCACGCTCCTTCCCTGCATCGCCTGTGCCACAAATCTATCTGCCAGTGACATCGCGTGCCGCGATGCTGACATTAGAAAGTGAGCGTGAACTTTCCCATTATTTGTTGCTGCCCGATAAACCACACATGCATTAAATTAAGTATGCCACGCCCACGCTGCAATGTATTTTCTTTGAGATTTGCATAATAGGTACTCCGCCCTGCATTTAATTGTTGCCATTTGGCCTGCCGCCTTTTCAATTTGCATTGTTATTTCTTGAAGGTTGCACTTTTTTTCCTCGATTTTTCCATAATTGCACTTACAATCTCAGCCACACACACACACACACATACATACACGCTTTGATCTGCACTTGTGCTACTTTTCAAAATTGTTGTATGTTTTTTACTTTCCCATTTGAAAGTGCATCTGTTTAAGTTCTTTCGCTTTTGCTTTTGTTCTTTTTTGTGCAATGCGATTTTGTAATGGCTTCCACTGAACTGGGTGGCTTGGAAGGTGACCCATGCTTAGCCTTGAGTTTGTTTAAAACGTCAACATGTCATTAGGCCCAACAATAGGCTTTGCCGCATAAACTAGTCTTGGCAATTAGCCAGTTTTTGCATAAGGTCACTCAGACCACCAAAACAGGCAATTATTTCACACGAAGTGCAGTATAATTACATATATAATTATTACATATCTTAATTATTTGGTAAACACAACATAAATATTTACAAACTATTTATAATCAATAGCCCTGCATGCATACATTCCATTGTAATTTTATTGCCAGTTATTAATATCGACACTTTAATAAAAAAAAACTTTTAATACGGCAGTCTCTGGTATAAAGTATGAACAGCATTATATGACTATTATATGGACATGGGACTACCACAAATATATATTTCCTACAACAAATATTGTTATGGCGTACGTGTAAATATTCCACTTCACTATAAATAACGGCTCTTGCCTTTATCAAAGACATGGACAGTTTTATATACTTATGCACAATATTAGCACTAAAATCGATCAGTTCAACAATCAAATAAGAAAGCTCTTGAATGTAATATAAATATTACCTTGATTACGGATTAATGGATTGAACACAATAAAAATTGGTAAAACTATTATAATTAATTATTGAAATATTGTTTCGCGTATACCACTAACAGCTCAAGTTGAGTTATGTTGTTATCGATAGTTATATCGAATATTGTATCGATACATATTGATATATACTAATCAAATAGCAATCAAATTACCATTTTGAGTCAGAACCTTCACAACAAAATATATGTCCACAAAGTATAAAGCAATATATAAATGTTTTTTTGTGAATAGCAAAGAAAAGCATGCAAATTTACATAAGGCCTTGCTGCTGCTGCTTCTTCTGCTGTGGCTTCCTCTTCTTCTTCTTTTTCCGTCGCTGCTCATGCGCATTCCGTTTTGCACTTCTCGCTTGCTGCTTTAGCACCTATTCTCCTTCCGCCGCACGCGTCTCTTAATCAACTCAGCAGCTCTTTGCGCATTTCTTGTCTCCACTTATTTGGTGTCATTCGTTACGGTGCGCGCTCTCCTATTTGTTTTGTTTTGTTATGCTTTGCTTGTTCGCTGTTCGTTTGTTTATGCTTTGTCTATGTACACACACACACACATACACACACACAAACTCACATACGTGTGAACTGCCTACCTCACAATTTGAGCAACAATTGTTGTTTTTTTTTATTATTCATTCTTTATGGCTGTGCATCAATTTGTTGATGTTGATGACAGCAGCTGACCTTTAACGCCTCGCGCCATGCATAAAGTGTCGCTCGTAATGCTCCTCAATGTTTAATTTGGCTCGCGACTCCCTTAAAGTGTACATTTGGTTGCATTCCGAGCCCGGGCAGGGACTCGAACACACACACGGTCCTGGACCCGGTGCCTCTGTGACGTCAAAGGCTCCGGTCTGTGTCCTCATTTCTAATGAGGTCAATGTGGGTCAAAATGATAAATCAATACAAGAATACAAGCATACACACAGACACACACACACATACACAGACATATTTATTAAATAATGTATATATATATATATATATATATCGCATTCTGTTCATATTATCTTATCAGCCACCAATTTAGAGCATTTTGCAAGGGGCCTGGTTTGTGTAGACATTAACCCAAATAAATTGGTGTAGTACGAACACAGTTTTTAGCCCAAGCATAAAACTATAAAATTAGAGCGCTCGAATCAACTTGATAATACCCTGCCTGATTTTAATATACCACATGCCAGTGAAAATATCAAACATGTACAGCTTGATCTTAATTTAAACTGCCTATAAGAATATAATTCATTATTTAATAGCCGGGTATTTGAATAACATTATAGTTCATTAAGAAGTATTAAGGAGTAAAATATCAGCTATAACCTTCATCTTCCTATAATTAATATATACTTGTTGATATAAATCCTAATAAAGCATCAAAAGCCTAGTCAAAGATTAAATGCCTCCTGATTAAACGACGGAATATTTTTAAGCTTTAAGCTAAACAATTTATTTCAAATATTTAATTTTTTTTGTGCTGAATAAGTAGAATCAATACTTTATTTTCAACTCAATTCAACATTCGTACTTAATTCAAGACAAACTAGTAGATTTGTAGTTTATAAGAGAGAACAGTACAAAGTAGGAGAGTAAAAGCAGTAGACCATAAAGTAGAAGACATAAAACAGTAGAATATAAAGTAGAAGACATAAAATATTCTCTTTTGGATTTTCGCAATTCCTGAAATGAATAGATACACAATTTAAAATGTTACTCTCAGTTTATTTTTATAAATCATTGTTATCTTCAATTATTTATAATTTGTAATTATATTCGCTTTGTAGCTGCTTGCTTATGTGGCTATCGTCTTATTGGTTCTTCTTCTTCTTGTACGCCAGTATGGCAGCCTTTAGACGATTCACCTGACAAGCAGCTGCATCCGAAAGCCACATGGTCAAATAGTTGAGTGGCGGGATGCCATTACGGGGGCTCCGCACTGGCGTCATCGGTGCAGAGTTAATGTCCATGCCGATATTAGTCTCCTCTTTGAACCATCCACGTTCCTCCATATCTTTTGCACGTTTTTCGAAGATAATCCGCTGCATAATCAGCACTTTGCTTCGCATATTTGCTTTCCGGCCAAATGAACTGAAAAATGTTTTGGCAATGCCTTTTTTGGTGTACACCTTTTTGATGCTGCGGTTTTCCATGTCGGCTTCTTAATGATTTCTCTTTTCCTTATTCTTGAGTGACAACTGGAATGTCATTTGCTGGCTTCGATTTTTGTTATCGATGCCTCTTCTTTTGCTATCGATTGCTATCCTCATTTGGCATCGATACCTCTAATTGATAAGTGCCATGGGATAGCAACTAGAATAATCGTAGAATGCTTGCCGATATGCATAAATAAATAAATCAATAAAAAGTATATATGCAATATTTTAGTTGGTCTCACTTGTTTGCAAGATGTTTCATTTGATTCCAAAAATTTCGAAAATCTGAATTTATTCCTGGTTGTTTTTGCTATTGCCAACACTGGCAAATGTTTCTTTACATATTGAACCTACAAGTACATTTATACATACATACATACATGCATGCATACATACATACATACCTATATCTTTTCCTACGCTTATTGTTATTGTTATTGTTTGGTTATGATTGTGGCGCTGGCCATTGTTTTGCGTCTGCGGCCTTGCAACTTGCGGATATGCCACACACTCCGCTCTCCTTATTTTTGTTATATATTTCTCCTATTTGGTCGGCATTTCGAAATTGAAATATACATATTTGGGATACTAACGGTTTGCCGTGTGCCATTTGCGTGTCATTTGCACATCCGCTGGGCAACACTGATAATAAAAATCAACATCATCATCTATAGCTGCATGATGACTGCTAACTGTACTGTGCTGTGCACACACCGAAAACAACAACCACAACAACAACAACAACAACAACAATTTAACCTATGGCGATTATACAACGTGAATGCAACAAGCAACTAACGTGAGAGCGGCCAGTGCAAAAATTAGCTTAGCTTACATTTCACTCTAAACATTTAATGAGGCTACCCCTCCGATGGCTCCCCACCCCGTCCCCCATTGGCTTGGACCCCTCTTCAGACGCATTGTCGCTCTGTCGCTGAGTTGCGTAATTGTAGTTAAGCCGTCAATTCAATTGACGTTACTCATTCTTACAGTACAGCGGATGTTGTGTGTGTGTGTGTGGTTGTGCGTGCGTGTGTAAATCAGTGCACATCTAATGCGCCATCAAAAAAGTTTTCAACCACAAGGGTTGTGCAAAATGGCCAAGTAGATATGCGCGTTGCTAGGGCATGGCAAGTGCGATAGACACGTCTCTATGACAATTTCAGTGAATGCTCTTTTTTCGATTTTCATTTCGTGTTCATTGTGCGTCTTTGTTTTTTAATTTTTTTTGCAACAAGACGCGCTAAATTTGGTCAGCTTAAATGAGAAAAAGCTGCTTTTGTTGTTGATCTAATTGATTATTTGTTATTGTTGCAGCTAAGCAGCAGAGTGCAGCTTTCAACAGATCATCGATCTATCTATCATGTGATTATGTTTATCATTATTGTAATGTGATATTTTGCATCATTTCACTTTCACTTGCATATTTACAGCAGCTAAACAAATCGATGACGTCTGATGAAAAGTGTTTGAATAATTTCCATGCACTTCTGACGGCAATGGGGTATTTTTTTTTTTTTTTTTTTTTACATCCCACTTGGCATTGATTAATAGGCGGCGCATGAATTTACTTAGCCATTTTGTTGCGTGCTTGTAGATCGGCCAAAATTTAATGAGAGCTGTTCGCAAACACACAATGCAACATGGTGAATACATATTACTAAACTTTTAGTGGCATATTCAGTTAATAGTTTTTGGCAAACATATTTATTTTGACAGCAAAAATTTGCAGTCTGCAATTAAAATACAAAAATGCACATTATACACATACGAGTATAACAGTTATACACTTAAAAAAATAAAACAAAATATCGACCTTAATTTTAGATCCCAAAAATAAAAAACACCTCGAAAACGATATACATTTTCTAAGTCTTAGCAATAATATATATATAATAATATCAACCTTGGTCAAATTTACATATTTCTTTGATTTTGGCCCATATATATGAAGCCCTTTAGAGCAATGCATATGCCTTACTCATATTTCAGCCAAGTGCTGCCACAGAGAAAAAATCGTTCTTGACACTTGTCATTGTTTGTACTGAAATTTGATATGCAATACTCAAACACAATGCTCAAACCTGCCAAAATATAAAAAATATAAAAAAATGTAGTTATATATATATATATTTATACAATTATGCACCCAATGAGTATTAACATTTTATAAATAGATATTTAATCATCGTCTGATGCTCATCTCCCGGATGCAACAACGATGCACTTCCCTAACATGTTGAAAGTGCCTCAGAGTGTTAATATCCGCAGAGGAAGATGGGTAATGAATAGGAAAAACCAGGAACTACCAATAATGTTTGTATTTAGCTAGTGATCACATTGTGATCAGAAGTACCTGTAGTCTGTATGTGATATATGTATATGTGATGCCAACAGTCTTTGGTTGCACGCATGCTAAACTGGCAAATGGATCACTCGGCAAATTATTTAATTATTAATTGTTATTAAACATAATAAATTGTATTGTATCATTATGTCACTCTGACTATCAGATTTGCCAGCATGTTCAAAATTATTTTCTTTTGTTACCAATTTTACAAAGACGAGAAAACGCTTTTTGGAAAGTAGCCCAGGCCCGCCCGCTGTTTAAGTAGTGCAATTAACAAATATTGAAAGTAAAAGTGTGCAAAGCTCTGCTGAAGGGTTCAAACTAAAAAAGGGGGTTTCTCCGATTGTGTGGTGCATATGGAACCATTGCTCGATGAATGAACAGCGTGGCCAATTTGACTTTGGCCGACACTCTTTTGTGTTTGGCGTTTAGCGTTTGCATAACGTGACCAGTTGCTGGCCAACAGCTTCAATTAAATTGATGACCTCGCAGTGGTCTGGCGTCCTTGAGATCGGGACAGCCACTCAATACCAGATACTTGGCCACATATGGCATATTCTGTTTGCAGATCTCGCGTCCATGGAACCGAATATGGTACAGAACAAGTCCAGTTGAGTATCGAGAGTGATGCACATTGATGGGCGTCCTGACGCCCAGACGACCCAGCACATTGAGATTCTCCTAGAGGCGATCCGCTATGAAATAAACAAAGCGTTAATTATTGCTTGACAAAGAAGTTCAACGGTTCACCACTCTACTCCTGCTCCAGCTGGCGAAAATCCAAGCAGTTGTGGCTGTGACTCCAGACGATATCGCGGAGCGGACGCATTGCCTCGTTGCTAGAGATAGAGCTGAACTATCGCAATAGGTCGGTGATCCTCTCCGATTCCTTACCACGAGCGGGGACTTCCATGTCATCTTCTCCTCTCTTGCATGGAGAACCCTCCCGCTTGTGCCGACAACTACTATTTCCGATTGATAGAAGCTAACAACATCCAGGCTCTGAAAATACCAATAAGGCCAATAAATAAATATATATTTGATCATTTTTGTGTAGAATGGTTAGTTATACGTGTTGACCTGTGTCTGTTTTATGCCATTTTCTGACCGATGTCTTATCTCTCCTTTTCTTGTGTCGAGTGCTAGGCTTGGTATGCTGTACCGATTCCTACATGCACTCTGAATTAAGTATTTCAGCAGGCCGCTGCCAACCATCCCCTCCTCCGTCCGTTGCACGCTCCTTCCCTGCATCGCCTGTGCCACAAATCTATCTGCCAGTGACATCGCGTGCCGCGATGCTGACATTAGAAAGTGAGCGTGAACTTTCCCATTATTTGTTGCTGCCCGATAAAACACACATGCATTAAATTAGGTATTTGTGTGTGTGTGTGATTCTGTGCTAGTATTTGTATGCCACGCCCATTGCTGCAATGTATTTTCTTTGAGATTTGCATAATAGGTACTCCGCCCTGCATTTAATTGTTGCCATTTGGCCTGCCGCCTTTTCAATTTGCATTGTTATTTCTTGAAGGTTGCACTTTTTTTCCTCGATTTTTCCATAATTGCACTTACAATCTCAGCCACACACACACACACACATGCACACACACTTTGATCTGCACTTGTACTACTTTTCAAAATTGTTGTATGTTTTTTACTTTCCCATTTGAAAGTGCATCTGTTTAAGTTCTTTCGCTTTTGCTTTTGTTCTTTTTTGTGCAATGCGATTTTGTAATGGCTTCCACTGAACTGGGTGGCTTGGAAGGTGACCCATGCTTAGCCTTGAGTTTGTTTAAAACGTCAACATGTCATTAGGCCCAATAATAGGCTTTGCCGCATAAACTAGTCTTGGCAATTAGCCAGTTTTTGCATAAGGTCACTCAGACCACCAAAACAGGCAATTATTTCACACGAAGTGCAGTATAATTACATATATAATTATTACATATCTTAATTATTTGGTAAACACAACATAAATATTTACAAACTATTTATAATCAATACCCCTGCATGCATACATTCTATTGTAATTTTATTGCCAGTTATTAATATCGACACTTTAATAAAAACAAAACTTTTAATACGGCAGTCTCTGGTATAAAGTATGAACAGCATTATATGACTATTATATGGACATGGGACTACCACAAATATATATTTCCTACAACAAATATTGTTATGGCGTACGTGTAAATATTTCACTTCACTATAAATAACGGCTCTTGCCTTTATCAAAGACATGGACAGTTTTATATACTTATGCACAATATTAGCACTAAAATCGATCAGTTCAACAATCAAATAAGAAAGCTCTTGAATGTAATATAAATATTACCTTGATTACGGATTAATGGATTGAACACAATAAAAATTGGTAAAACTATTATAATTAATTATTGAAATATTGTTTCGCGTATACCACAAACAGCTCAAGTTGAGTTATGTTGTTATATATCGATAGTTATATCGAATATTGTATCGATAGATATTCATATATATACTAATCAAATAGCAATCAAATTACCATTTTGAGTCAGAACCTTCACCACAAAATATATGTCCACAAAGTATAAAGCAATATATAAATGTTTTTTTGTGAATAGCAAAGAAAAGCATGCAAATTTACATAAGGCCTTGCTGCTGCTGCTACTTCTGCTGTGGCTTCCTCTTCTTCTTCTTTTTCCGTCGCTGCTCATGCGCATTCCGTTTTGCACTTCTCGCTTGCTGCTTTAGCACCTATTCTCCTTCCGCCGCACGCGTCTCTTAATCAACTCAGCAGCTCTTTGCGCATTTCTTGTCTCCACTTATTTGGTGTCATTCGTTACGGTGCGCGCTCTCCTATTTGTTTTGTTTTGTTATGCTTTGCTTGTTCGCTGTTCGTTTGTTTATGCTTTGTCTATGTACACACAAACACACACACACACACACACACACACATACGTGTGAACTGCCTACCTCACAATTTGAGCAACAATTGTTGTTTTTTTTATTATTCATTCTTTATAGCTGTGCATCAATTTGTTGATGTTGATGACAGCAGCTGACCTTTAACGCCTCGCGCCATGCATAAAGTGTCGCTCGTAATGCTCCTCAATGTTTAATTTGGCTCGCGACTCCCTTAAAGTGTACATTTGGTTGCATTCCGAGCCCGGGCAGGGACTCGAACACACACACGGTCCTGGACCCGGTGCCTCTGTGACGTCAAAGGCTCCGGTCTGTGTCCTCATTTCTAATGAGGTCAATGCGGGTCAAAATGATAAATCAATACAAGAATACAAGCATACACACAGACACACACACACATACACAGACATATTTATTAAATAATGTATATATATATATATATATATATATATATATATCGCATTCTGTTCATATTATCTTATCAGCCACCAATTTAGAGCATTTTGCAAGGGGCCTGGTTTGTGTAGACATTAACCCAAATAAATTGGTGTAGTACGAACACAGTTTTTAGCCCAAGCATACAACTATCAAATTAGAGCGCTCGAATCAACTTGATAATACCCTCCCTGATTTTAATATACCACATGCCAGTGAAAATATCAAACATGTACAGCTTGATCTTAATTTAAACTGTCTATAAGAATATAATTCATTATTTAATAGCCGGGTATTTGAATAACATTATAGTTCATTAAGAAGTATTAAGGAGTAAAATATCAGCTATAACCTTCATCTTCCTATAATTAATATATACTTGTTGATATAAATCCTAATAAAGCATCAAAAGCCTAGTCAAAATATCTCAGATTAAATGCCTCCTGATTAAACGACGGAATATTTTTAAGCTTTAAGCTAAACATTTATTTCAAATATTTCATTTTTTTTGTGCTGAATAAGCAGAATCAATACTTTATTTTCAACTCAATTCAACATTCGTACTTAATTCAAGACAAACTAGTAGATTTGTAGTTTATAAGAGAGAACAGTACAAAGTAGGAGAGTAAAAGCAGTAGACCATAAAGTAGTAGAGCATAAAGCAGTAGAATATAAAGTAGAAGACATAAAATATTCTCTTTTGGATTTTCGCAATTCCTGAAATGAATAGATACACAATTTAAAATGTTACTCTCAGTTTATTTTTATAAATCATTGTTATATTCAATTATTTATAATTTGTAATTATATTCGCTTTGTAGACATTTGCTTATGTGGCTATCGTCTTATTGGTTCTTCTTCTTCTTGTACGCCAGTATGGCAGCCTTTAGACGATTCACCTGACAAGCTGCTTCATCCGAAAGCCACATGGTCAAATAGTCCAGCGGCGGGATGCCATTACGGGGCTCCGCACTGGCGTCATCGGTGCAGAGTTAATGTCCATGTCGATATTAGTCTCCTCTTTGACACATCCACGTTCCTCCATATCTTTTGCACGTTTTTCGAAGATAATCCGCTGCATAATCAGCACTTTGCGTCGCATATTTGCTTTCCGGCCAAATGAACTGAAAAATGTTTTGGCAATGCCTTTTTTGGTGTACACCTTTTTGATGCTGCGGTTTTTCATGTCGGCTTCTTAATGATTTCTCTTTTCCTTATTCTTGAGTGACAACTGGAATGTCATTTGCTGGCTTCGATTTTTGTTATCGATGCCTCTTCTTTTGCTATCGATTGCTATCCTCATTTGGCATCGATACCTCTAATTGATAAGTGCCATGAATAATAATCGTAGAATGCTTGCCGATATGCATAAATAAATAAATCAATAAAAAGTATATATGCAATATTTTAGTTGGTCTCACTTGTTTGCAAGATGTTTCATTTGATTCCAAAAATTTCGAAAATCTGAATTTATTCCTGGTTGTTTTTGCTATTGCCAACACTGGCAAATGTTTCTTTACATATTGAACCTACAAGTACATTTATACATACATACATACATGCATGCATACATACATACATACCTATATCTTTTCCTACTCTTATTGTTATTGTTTGGCTATGATTGTGGCGCTGGCCATTGTTTTGCGTCTGCGGCCTTGCAACTTGCGGATATGCCACACACTCCGCTCTCCTTATTTTTGTTATATATTTCTCCTATTTGGTCGGCATTTCGAAATTGAAATATACATATTTGGGATACTAACGGTTTGCCGTGTGCCATTTGCGTGTCATTTGCACATCCGCTGGGCAACACTGATAATAAAAATCAACATCAACATCATCTATAGCTGCATGATGACTGCTAACTGTACTGTGCTGTGCACACACCGAAAACAACAACCACAACAACAACAACAACAATTTAACCTATGGCGATTATACAACGTGAATGCAACAAGCAACTAACGTGAGAGCGGCCAGTGCAAAAATTAGCTTAGCTTACATTTCACTCTAAACATTTAATGAGGCTACCCCTCCGATGGCTCCCCACCCCGTCCCCCATTGGCTTGGTCCCCTCTTCAGACGCATTGTCGCTCTGTCGCTGAGTTGCGTAATTGTAGTTAAGCCGTCAATTCAATTGACGTTACTCATTCTTACAGTACAGCGGATGTTGTGTGTGTGTGTGTGTGTGTGTGTGTGTGTGTGAGTGTGCGTGCGTGTGTAAATGAGTGCACATCAAATGCGCCTCCCAGTTGAACCAGAAAAAAATCAAAGTATTTGTGGGTATTCGAAATAGGCAAATAGAAACGAAAAATCCTGGCTTGTAGAATTTCAGGAACTTTGTGTTTTAGAGATATACTTTGTAAATAATAAGATGAGATATAAATTGGTTCAACAGTTTGGCGACTAACTGTAAAATGTACATATAAACAATATTTCGTGTCTCTTATTTTGAATTAATTGTTATTGTTGCAGCTAAGCAGCAGAGTGCAGCTTTCAACAGATCATCGATCTATCTATCATGTGATTATGTTTATCATTATTGTAATGTGATATTTTGCATAATTTCACTTTCACTTGCATATTTACAGCAGCTAAACAAATCGATGACGTCTGATGAAAAGTGTTTGAATAATTTCCATGCACTTCTCACGGCAATGGGGTATTTTTTTTTTTTTTTTTTTTTTACATCCCACTTGGCATTGATTAATAGGCGGCGCATGAATTTACTTAGCCATTTTGTTGCGTGCTTGTAGATCGGCCAAAATTTAATGAGAGCTGTTCGCAAACACACAATGCAACATGGTGAATACATATTACTAAACTTTTAGTGGCATATTCAGTTAATAGTTTTTGGCAAACATATTTATTTTGACAGCAAAAATTTGCAGTCTGCAATTAAAATACAAAAATGCACATTATACACATACGAGTATAACAGTTATACACTTAAAAAAATAAAACAAAATATCGACCTTAATTTTAGATCCCAAAAATAAAAAACACCTCGAAAACGATATACATTTTCTAAGTCTTAGCAATAATATATATATAATAATATCAACCTTGGTCAAATTTACATATTTATTTGATTTTGGCCCATATATATGAAGCCCTTTAGAGCAATGCATATGCCTTACTCATATTTCAGCCAAGTGCTGCCACAGAGAAAAAATCGTTCTTGACACTTGTCATTGTTTGTACTGAAATTTGATATGCAATACTCAAACACAAACCTGCCAAAATATAAAAAATATAAAAAAATGTAGTTATATATATATATATATTTATACAATTATGCACCCAATGAGTATTAACATTTTATAAATAGATATTTAATCATCGTCTGATGCTCATCTCCCGGATGCAACAACGATGCACTTCCCTAACATGTTGAAAGTGCCTCAGAGTGTTAATATCCGCAGAGGAAGATGGGTAATGAATAGGAAAAACCAGGAACTACCAATAATGTTTGTATTTAGCTAGTGATCACATTGTGATCAGAAGTACCTGTAGTCTGTATGTGATATATGTATATGTGATGCCAACAGTCTTTGGTTGCACGCATGCTAAACTGGCAAATGGATCACTCGGCAAATTATTTAATTATTAATTGTTATTAAACATAATAAATTGTATTGTATCATTATGTCACTCTGACTATCAGATTTGCCAGCATGTTCAAAATTATTTTCTTTTGTTACCAATTTTACAAAGACGAGAAAACGCTTTTTGGAAAGTAGCCCAGGCCCGCCCGCTGTTTAAGTAGTGCAATTAACAAATATTGAAAGTAAAAGTGTGCAAAGCTCTGCTGAAGGGTTCAAACTAAAAAAGGGGGTTTCTCCGATTGTGTGATGCATATGGAACCATTGCTCGATGAATGAACAGCGTGGCCAATTTGACTTTGGCCGACACTCTTTTGTGTTTGGCGTTTAGCGTTTGCATAACGTGACCAGTTGCTGGCCAACAGCTCCAATTAAATTGGCATTTGGCTTGCGTGCAAATCAATAACATATTCCCATACAACAAGTCAATGGTCTCGTCTCTCACAAAGTATTCGCCAATGAAAGTGTCTGCTGCCTCCGTTGCCGTTGCACTCAAGTGCACTTTGTGCCTTTGGCAGCACCTTGATAATCGAGTTGATTCTCATGATTTGGAGTGCTGGCGCCAGTCTCCGCCCTCAGCTGACTAAAGCGACTATCACACTCAGAAGAATTTATTTATATATATTTATATATACCGATATACCGAATACCGATCGTAATTGAAGCCACAATTTTAAAATAAGATATAACTGATTATTTATTAGATATTCTTTTATCTATACGATATTCCTATATTTATTTCAAGTGTTGGTTAAATACATGGATGAAGAGTATCTGATCGCTAAGATCTCCTGACTAGATGCTCGTGCCGTTTCTCTCAGTGTGTGCCTCCAATTCAAGCTTCAGTCTCAGTATCGTGTATCTCCGGCAGCCATGGCAACTGCCAACTGCCAACTGCCAATTGCCAACTGCCAGCTAACCTTCAATCTCATGTTGAGCTGGCTGCTTACTCGGGCTTATTGGTTACTGCTGACCGGCTTTGACGTCAGTGGCTTTGTTCTTGTTGATGCTCTACGTGCTGTATGCGCAATCCGAGTGCCAGGTCATGTAATCATTGTGGCCAGACACCGAGTATATAACAACATACCAACATATGTGCCCAAAGCTCGACAGACCCATAATTATTGTTGTGCCTGAGATATGCTCTAAAAATATGGGAGAGTATCGCAACATGTTATATATATAAGATATATACTATGCCCTACAGGCTTGGGTATTGTACAGTCGACCTGACTCGACGGCAATATTCTTGCTGGCTTGCTTCTGCGAGGCGGACTCGGTGGGGTGTGTTTTTGAATCAGCAAGTTGCATAATTTTCAAGCTATATCTCTAAAGTGGATAGATTTGAGGCTCAAACACTTAATTACTGTTATTAAAACTATTTGGCAAATGTGATTAGCAAAATGTGGAAGTCGACAATGTCGTCATCATCATTTGCACATACTTATTTGACCATTTTCAGTTTCACATTTTGCGTTTCACGACTCGTGCTGGAATTGATTGTGTGATTGGTGTGATGTGAATGAAATTCGCGTGGTCGGATTTTGGCAAATTCGGATGCACAGACTCCATGTAACTGAAGTGGACGTTGGAGTCAGAGTTGAAGTTGAATGAACGCAAACGATGCAAAACAATTAAGTGATAATGACATTTGAGGAGCCTAATGACTCCATTTGCCAGTCGCCGCGGTCAACTTCCCTGTTGCCTGCCTGCCGATGTTGGGCGAGTCGAGTGAGGGAGTGAGAGGCGCTGCCACAAGTGGTGTGGCACTGGCCATTGAACGTGCTTCGAATATATATTGTTTCATACATACACACTTACATACATACATATGTACATGAGGTAGTTCCTAAGTGAGTTACTTCCTAGAGAGATAACTTGGTTGTTGCCAGCTGCTGGGAAAGTGTGTCAGTTAGTCGGCTTAATCAACGGGCCCCATTTAGGTGACCCCGTTGAATGTCGACGCTGACGTTGCGGGTGTATCCCACCTACAAATTCTAAGCACGCACAACACACACACACACAAGTGTGAGTGTGTGCGTCACTCTAGTACACACAAAAAAAGTTAAATAAACAGTTTTTTAATTCAATATTTGCACATGGAGGTTTATTATTTGTAGAGTTTAAACATTAAATGTTAAATTAAAATTGTTCAAATTGTAGCATGAATTTTTATATAGTATATATATATGTATTTGGGTTCATGAGATCCATTAATTAAAATCAGAATATTATAATAATATCTATATAGAACATTACTATCAATTACTATCAAGAAAATACAATTACGGCTAAAAATTGCACCTTACATTACGCAACATATTTTTTTCTTTCGGTGTAGCTTCACCATTTGGATTTGCATTTTGTTCAGTCAGAAGCAGGCCCAAAAATGGTCAACCTGAGCTGATGTGGTTGACGTTGTGAATATTTTACTTTCTTAAATACTTTGAGCTACCCAAAAAAAGTCGCCAGCCTTTTGCCATATATGTGCATAAGATGTGTATAAATAAATAAAAACCCATGCATATATTTTGAGTAATTTTTGTGGGGCGTGGCCATCAAGTTCAGCTTAAAACCCTCAACTGTCTCTGGCTCTGACCATAACCAGCTAACCAGTTAAATGTTCATATTTAAAATGCACAATAATGCATAAGTTACTCCTCCCCAACGCCTCCCCAACGCCTCTGACAAATGGCAGTTGGCCAGAATTTTATGAACCCTACTTTACTGAAGCTCATCATATATCACTTGTGCTGATTATGGATATTGTTTATGTTTTCAATAGAGTTTAATCTTCTATTTCATATACCGCCTCTAGACTTAAATATTAAATCTTCCTGTAATCTTCTAACACAAACGAATATTATAACGAAAGTAATTATTTGGAATTAATTAGCCAGTACAAGGAATTATCTAACCTTTCGCATCCTATGCTAAATGTTAATATTATATAATAATATTTGTCATTTGTCTAATTGTTCGCGATCTGAGTCGCATTATGTCTGGTCTTGGCTTGATGTAGTTGGGTCACTTGAATGGGAAACTGGGAAACGTCGGAATATTATGTACGAATATTCAGAGGGGTATATCAATTTGGGAGGCTTACGTTGCGTTTGCGTAACCACTAACTTTATAAACGATATATATGTATGTCTCTGTATGTGCGTCTATTCATGTCAGAGTTGTTTTAATTGTTCAAGTTGCGCAGTGCTTTGAGAGCACTTTTCATTTTTTTATGCACAAGTGGATGGGCTCTTTTTTTTAAGACCTGCACTCGATATAAAACGATAAGCACGGTCAATGATCGTCTGAGGCGCCACGCACTAGTTCAGAATTGCCTAAAATTAACTTAAATACACTTAAATATTTAAATTGACTCCAGTCCCAATCCCAATTTTCAGTCAGCCCAGTGTGTCCAAGGGAAAATCAGAGCAAAGATCTTATTTCTTTTCTATTTTATCCTTGCAGTTGAAATCCCATCCCGAAGCTTGAGCGTTTCGAAAATCCAGTTCCGGTCGTTGGCAGGAGCGAATCTGTAAGTATTACATTTGTATTAGTTCAAAAACGATAAACGTGAAAACTAAAGAAAGAATTGCTTAAGAAATCTATTGTTTGTGCCACTTAATTAGCCTCAAATGATGGCCAGCCACTGGCAACTGGCAACACACACAAACACACGCACACACAACAACAATGGTGTCATTGCCAACTAATTTCTGTACATTAAAAATCATTATCAAGAAATTAAACAGAAAATATATGGTTGATCAGGACGACCAACTATAACTTCCTTAAGTCGATGAATCCTTTTTCATCGCATTATAAATTGAATTTTTATTTTTCCTTTCTAATATAATTTGTTTAAGAATATTTGACAAAGGGTAAAAAAGGGAAACAGGAAAATCGACACGATATGAAGAACTTTCTTGGCATTGATTAGATGTTAAGGATCTAGCCGCACCCTCCCCATCCTTTTGCCCACTGGTTAGTGACTCTGTTTGAATCTCTGCGTCAGCTTTGTAGGCTCAAGTGAAATCTGGCAAGATAAGTTTCGCTTGATTCTCAGGCTTTCGATTTGCAAGCAGTAAAATCAAGTTATGAAATAGACAAAGCGTTTATTATTGCTTGACAAAGAAGTTCAACGGTTCACCACTCTACTCCTGCTCCAGCTGGCGAAAATCCAAGCAGTTGTGGCTGAGCGGAGCGGACGCATTGCCTCGTTGCTAGAGATAGAGCTGAACTATCGCAATAGGTCGGTGATCCTCTCCGATTCCTTACCACGAGCGGGGACTTCCATGTCATCTTCTCCTCTTTTGCATGTAGAACCCTCTCGCTTGTGCCGACAAATACTATTTGCGATTGATAGAAGCTAACAACATCCAGCCTCTGAAAATACCAATAAGGCCAATAAATAAATATATATTTGATCATTTTTGTGTAGAATGGTTAGTTATACGTGTTGACCTGTGTCTGTTTTATGCCATTTTCTGACCGATGTCTTATCTCTCCTTTTCTTGTGTCGAGTGCTAGGCTTGGTATGCTGTACCGATTCCTACATGCACTCTGAATTAAGTATTTCAGCAGGCCGCTGCCAACCATCCCCTCCTCCGTCCGTTGCACGCTCCTTCCCTGCATCGCCTGTGCCACAAATCTATCTGCCAGTGACATCGCGTGCCGCGATGCTGACATTAGAAAGTGAGCGTGAACTTTCCCATTATTTGTTGCTGCCCGATAAAACACACATGCATTAAATTAGGTATTTGTGTGTGTGTGTGTTTCTGTGCTAGTATTTGTATGCCACGCCCATTGCTGCAATGTATTTTCTTTGAGATTTGCATAATAGGTACTCCGCCCTGCATTTAATTGTTGCCATTTGGCCTGCCGCCTTTTCAATTTGCATTGTTATTTCTTGAAGGTTGCACTTTTTTTCCTCGATTTTTCCATAATTGCACTTACAATCTCAGCCACACACACACACACACACACACACACACACACACACACACACACACACACACATACATACACGCTTTGATCTGCACTTGTGCTACTTTTCAAAATTGTTGTATGTTTTTTACTTTCCCATTTGAAAGTGCATCTGTTTAAGTTCTTTCGCTTTTGCTTTTGTTCTTTTTTGTGCAATGCGATTTTGTAATGGCTTCCACTGAACTGGGTGGCTTGGAAGGTGACCCATGCTTAGCCTTGAGTTTGTTTAAAACGTCAACATGTCATTAGGCCCAATAATAGGCTTTGCCGCATAAACTAGTCTTGGCAATTAGCCAGTTTTTGCATAAGGTCACTCAGACCACCAAAACAGGCAATTATTTCACACGAAGTGCAGTATAATTACATATATAATTATTACATATCTTAATTATTTGGTAAACACAACATAAATATTTACAAACTATTTATAATCAATACCCCTGCATGCATACATTCTATTGTAATTTTATTGCCAGTTATTAATATCGATACTTTAATAAAAACAAAACTTTTAATACGGCAGTCTCTGGTATAAAGTATGAACAGCATTATATGACTATTATATGGACATGGGACTACCACAAATATATATTTCCTACAACAAATATTGTTATGGCGTACGTGTAAATATTTCACTTCACTATAAATAACGGCTCTTGCCGTTATCAAAGACATGGACAGTTTTATATACTTATGCACAATATTAGCACTAAAATCGATCAGTTCAACAATCAAATAAGAAAGCTCTTGAATGTAATATAAATATTACCTTGATTACGGATTAATGGATTGAACACAATTAAAATTGGTAAAACTATTATAATTAATTATTGAAATATTGTTTCGCGTATACCACAAACAGCTCAAGTTGAGTTATGTTGTTATATATCGATAGTTATATCGAATATTGTATCGATAGATATTCATATATATACTAATCAAATAGCAATCAAATTACCATTTTGAGTCAGAACCTTCACAACAAAATATATGTCCACAAAGTATAAAGCAATATATAAATGTTTTTTTGTGAATAGCAAAGAAAAGCATGCAAATTTACATAAGGCCTTGCTGCTGCTGCTTCTTCTGCTGTGGCTTCCTCTTCTTCTTCTTTTTCCGTCGCTGCTCATGCGCATTCCGTTTTGCACTTCTCGCTTGCTGCTTTAGCACCTATTCTCCTTCCGCCGCACGCGTCTCTTAATCAACTCAGCAGCTCTTTGCGCATTTCTTGTCTCCACTTATTTGGTGTCATTCGTTACGGTGCGCGCTCTCCTATTTGTTTTGTTTTGTTATGCTTTGCTTGTTCGCTGTTCGTTTGTTTATGCTTTGTCTATGTACACACACACACATACACACACACACAAACTCACATACGTGTGAACTGCCTACCTCTCAATTTGAGCAACAATTGTTGTTTTTTTATTATTAATTCTTTATAGCTGTGCATCAATTTGTTGATGTTGATGACAGCAGCTGACCTTTAACGCCTCGCGCCATGCATAAAGTGTCGCTCGTAATGCTCCTCAATGTTTAATTTGGCTCGCGAATCCCTTAAAGTGTACATTTGGTTGCATTCCCTAACACACATGACCTGTATTCGGACACGGAACCGAGCCCGGGCAAGGACTCGAACACACACACGGTCCTGGACCCAGTGCCTCTGTGACGTCAAAGGCTCCGGTCTGTGTCCTCATTTCTAATGAGGTCAATGTGGGTCAAAATGACAAATCAATACAAGAATACAAGCATACACACAGACACACACATACACAGACATATTTATTAAATAATGTATATATATATATATATATATATCGCATTCTGTTCATATTATCTTATCAGCCACCAATTTAGAGCATTTTGCAAGGGGCCTGGTTTGTGTAGACATTAACCCAAATAAATTGGTGTAGTACGAACACAGTTTTTAGCCCAAGCATACAACTATCAAATTAGAGCGCTCGAATCAACTTGATAATACCCTGCCTGATTTTAATATACCACATGCCAGTGAAAATATCAAACATGTACAGCTTGATCTTAATTTAAACTGCCTATAAGAATATAATTCATTATTTAATAGCCGGGTATTTGAATAACATTATAGTTCATTAAGAAGTATTAAGGAGTAAAATATCAGCTATAACCTTCATCTTCCTATAATTAATATATACTTGTTGATATAAATCCTAATAAAGCATCAAAAGCCTAGTCAAAATATCTCAGATGAAATGCCTCCTGATTAAACGACGGAATATTTTTAAGCTTTAAGCTAAACAATTTATTTCAAATATTTAATTTTTTTTGTGCTGAATAAGTAGAATCAATACTTTATTTTCAACTCAATTCAACATTCGTACTTAATTCAAGACAAACTAGTAGATTTGTAGTTTATAAGAGAGAACAGTACAAAGTAGGAGAGTAAAAGCAGTAGACCATAAAGTAGTAGAGCATAAAACAGTAGAATATAAAGTAGAAGACATAAAATATTCTCTTTTGGATTTTCGCAATTCCTGAAATGAATAGATACACAATTTAAAATGTTACTCTCAGTTTATTTTTATAAATCATTGTTATATTCAATTATTTATAATTTGTAATTATATTCGCTTTGTAGACATTTGCTTATGTGGCTATCGTCTTATTGGTTCTTCTTCTTCTTGTACGCCAGTATGGCAGCCTTTAGACGATTCACCTGACAAGCAGCTTCATCCGAAAGCCACATGGTCAAATAGTCCAGCGGCGGGATGCCATTACGGGGGCATCTGGCACTGGCGTCATCAGTGCAGGGTTAAAGTCAATGTCGATATTAGTCTCCTCTTTGACACATCCACGTTCCTCCATATTTTTTGCACGTTTTTCGAAGATAATCCGCTGCATAATCAGCACTTTGCGTCGCATATTTGCTTTCCGGCCAAATGAACTGAAAAATGTTTTGGCAATGCCTTTTTTGGTGTACACCTTTTTGATGCTGCGGTTTTTCATGTCGGCTTCTTAATGATTTCTCTTTTCCTTATTCTTGAGTGACAACTGGAATGTCATTTGCTGGCTTCGATTTTTGTTATCGATGCCTCTTCTTTTGCTATCGATTGCTATCCTCATTTGGCATCGATACCTCTAATTGATAAGTGCCATGAATAATAATCGTAGAATGCTTGCCGATATGCATAAATAAATAAATCAATAAAAAGTATATATGCAATATTTTAGTTGGTCTCACTTGTTTGCAAGATGTTTCATTTGATTCCAAAAATTTCGAAAATCTGAATTTATTCGTGGTTGTTTTTGCTATTGCCAACACTGGCAAATGTTTCTTTACATATTGAACCTACAAGTACATTTATACATACATACATACATGCATGCATACATACATACATACCTATATCTTTTCCTACGCTTATTGTTATTGTTATTGTTTGGTTATGATTGTGGCGCTGGCCATTGTTTTGCGTCTGCGGCCTTGCAACTTGCGGATATGCCACACACTCCGCTCTCCTTATTTTTGTTATATATTTCTCCTATTTGGTCGGCATTTCGAAATTGAAATATACATATTTGGGATACTAACGGTTTGCCGTGTGCCATTTGCGTGTCATTTGCACATCCGCTGGGCAACACTGATAATAAAAATCAACATCATCATCTATAGCTGCATGATGACTGCTAACTGTACTGTGCTGTGCACACACCGAAAACAACAACAACAACAATTTAACCTATGGCGATTATACAACGTGAATGCAACAAGCAACTAACGTGAGAGCGGCCAGTGCAAAAATTAGCTTAGCTTACATTTCACTCTAAACATTTAATGAGGCTACCCCTCCGACGGCTCCCCACCCCGTCCCCCATTGGCTTGGACCCCTCTTCAGACGCATTGTCGCTCTGTCGCTGAGTTGCGTAATTGTAGTTAAGCCGTCAATTCAATTGACGTTACTCATTCTTACAGTACAGCGGATGTTGTGTGTGTGTGTGTGTGTGTGTGTGTGTGTGTGTGTGTGCGTGTGTAAATGAGTGCACATCAAATGCGCCTCCCAGTTGAACCAGAAAAAAATCAAAGTATTTGTGGGTATTCGAAATAGGCAAATAGAAACGAAAAATCCTGGCTTGTAGAATTTCAGGAACTTTGTGTTTTAGAGATATACTTTGTAAATAATAAGATGAGATATAAATTGGTTCAACAGTTTGGCGACAAACTGTAAAATGTACATATAAACAATATTTCGTGTCTCTTATTTTGAATTAATTTGAAATGGCCATCAAAAAAGTTTTCAACCACAAGGGTTGTGTAAAATGGCCAAGTAGATATGCGCGTTGCTAGGGCATGGCAAGTGCGATAGACACGTCTCTATGACAATTTCAGTGAATGCTCTTTTTTCGATTTTCATTTCGTGTTCATTGTGCGTCTTTGTTTTTTAATTTTTTTTGCAACAAGACGCGCTAAATTTGGTCAGCTAAAATGAGAAAAAGCTGCTTTTGTTGTTGATCTAATTGATTATTTGTTATTGTTGCAGCTAAGCAGCAGAGTGCAGCTTTCAACAGATCATCGATCTATCTATCATGTGATTATGTTTATCATTATTGTAATGTGATATTTTGCATAATTTCACTTTCACTTGCATATTTACAGCAGCTAAACAAATCGATGACGTCTGATGAAAAGTGTTTGAATAATTTCCATGCACTTCTCACGGCAATGGGGTATTTTTTTTTTTTTTATTTTTTTTTTTACATCCCACTTGGCATTGATTAATAGGCGGCGCATGAATTTACTTAGCCATTTTGTTGCGTGCTTGTAGATCGGCCAAAATTTAATGAGAGCTGTTCGCAAACACACAATGCAACATGGTGAATACATATTACTAAACTTTTAGTGGCATATTCAGTTAATAGTTTTTGGCAAACATATTTATTTTGACAGCAAAAATTTGCAGTCTGCAATTAAAATACAAAAATGCACATTATACACATACAAGCATAACAGTTATACACTTAAAAAAATAAAACAAAATATCGACCTTAATTTTAGATAATCATCCCAAAAATAAAAAACACCTCGAAAACGATATACATTTTCTAAGTCTTAGCAATAATATATATATAATAATATCAACCTTGGTCAAATTTACATATTTATTTGATTTTGGCCCATATATATGAAGCCCTTTAGAGCCCTCTAGCCAATATGTATGCTTTACTCATATTTCAGCCAAGTGCTGCCACAGAGAAAAAATCGTTCTTGACACTTGTCATTGTTTGTACTGAAATTTGATATGCAATACTCAAACACAATGCTCAAACCTGCCAAAATATAAAAAATATAAAAAAATGTAGTTATATATATATATATTTATACAATTATGCACCCAATGAGTATTAACATTTTATAAATAGATATTTAATCATCGTCTGATGCTCATCTCCCGGATGCAACAACGATGCACTTCCCTAACATGTTGAAAGTGCCTCAGAGTGTTAATATCCGCAGAGGAAGATGGGTAATGAATAGGAAAAACCAGGAACTACCAATAATGTTTGTATTTAGCTAGTGATCACATTGTGATCAGAAGTACCTGTAGTCTGTATGTGATATATGTATATGTGATGCCAACAGTCTTTGGTTGCACGCATGCTAAACTGGCAAATGGATCACTCGGCAAATTATTTAATTATTAATTGTTATTAAACATAATAAATTGTATTGCTCTATTGAGCCAGCACATTGAGATTCTCCTGTAGGCGATCCGCTATGAAATAAACAAAGCGATAATTATTGCTTGACAAAGAAGTTCAACGGTTCACCACTCTACTCCTGCTCCAGCTGGCGAAAATCCAAGCAGTTGTGGCTGAGCGGAGCGGACGCATTGCCTCGTTGCTAGAGATAGAGCTGAACTATCGCAATAGGTCGGTGATCCTCTCCGATTCCTTACCACGAGCGGGGACTTCCATGTCATCTTCTCCTCTCTTGCATGGAGAACCCTCTTGCTTGTGCCGACAAATACTATTTGCGATTGATAGAAGCTAACAACATCCAGGCTCTGAAAATACCAATAAGGCCAATAAATAAATATATATTTGATCATTTTTGTGTAGAATGGTTAGTTATACGTGTTGACCTGTGTCTGTTTTATGCCATTTTCTGACCGATGTCTTATCTCTCCTTTTCTTGTGTCGAGTGCTAGGCTTGGTATGCTGTACCGATTCCTACATGCACTCTGAATTAAGTATTTCAGCAGGCCGCTGCCAACCATCCCCTCCTCCGTCCGTTGCACGCTCCTTCCCTGCATCGCCTGTGCCACAAATCTATCTGCCAGTGACATCGCGTGCCGCGATGCTGACATTAGAAAGTGAGCGTGAACTTTCCCATTATTTGTTGCTGCCCGATAAAACACACATGCATTAAATTAGGTATTTGTGTGTGTGTGTGTGTGTGTGTGATTCTGTGCTAGTATTTGTATGCCACGCCCATTGCTGCAATGTATTTTCTTTGAGATTTGCATAATAGGTACTCCGCCCTGCTTTTAATTGTTGCCATTTGGCCTGCCGCCTTTTCAATTTGCATTGTTATTTCTTGAAGGTTGCACTTTTTTTCCTCGATTTTTCCATAATTGCACTTACAATCTCAGCCACACACACACACACACACACATACATACACGCTTTGATCTGCACTTGTGCTACTTTTCAAAATTGTTGTATGTTTTTTACTTTCCCATTTGAAAGTGCATCTGTTTAAGTTCTTTCGCTTTTGCTTTTGTTCTTTTTTGTGCAATGCGATTTTGTAATGGCTTCCACTGAACTGGGTGGCTTGGAAGGTGACCCATGCTTAGCCTTGAGTTTGTTTAAAACGTCAACATGTCATTAGGCCCAATAATAGGCTTTGCCGCATAAACTAGTCTTGGCAATTAGCCAGTTTTTGCATAAGGTCACTCAGACCACCAAAACAGGCAATTATTTCACACGAAGTGCAGTATAATTACATATATAATTATTACATATCTTAATTATTTGGTAAACACAACATAAATATTTACAAACTATTTATAATCAATACCCCTGCATGCATACATTCTATTGTAATTTTATTGCCAGTTATTAATATCGACACTTTAATAAAAACAAAACTTTTAATACGGCAGTCTCTGGTATAAAGTATGAACAGCATTATATGACTATTATATGGACATGGGACTACCACAAATATATATTTCCTACAACAAATATTGTTATGGCGTACGTGTAAATATTTCACTTCACTATAAATAACGGCTCTTGCCTTTATCAAAGACATGGACAGTTTTATATAGAATATTAGCACTAAAATCGATCAGTTCAACAATCAAATAAGAAAGCTCTTGAATGTAATATAAATATTACCTTGATTACGGATTAATGGATTGAACACAATAAAAATTGGTAAAACTATTATAATTAATTATTGAAATATTGTTTCGCGTATACCACAAACAGCTCAAGTTGAGTTATGTTGTTATATATCGATAGTTATATCGAATATTGTATCGATACATATTGATATATACTAATCAAATAGCAATCAAATTACCATTTTGAGTCAGAACCTTCACAACAAAATATATGTCCACAAAGTATAAAGCAATATATAAATGTTTTTTTGTGAATAGCAAAGAAAAGCATGCAAATTTACATAAGGCCTTGCTGCTTCTGCTTCTTCTGCTGTGGCTTCCTCTTCTTCTTCTTTTTCCGTCGCTGCTCATGCGCATTCCGTTTTGCACTTCTCGCTTGCTGCTTTAGCACCTATTCTCCTTCCGCCGCACGCGTCTCTTAATCAACTCAGCAGCTCTTTGCGCATTTCTTGTCTCCACTTATTTGGTGTCATTCGTTACGGTGCGCGCTCTCCTATTTGTTTTGTTTTGTTATGCTTTGCTTGTTCGCTGTTCGTTTGTTTATGCTTTGTCTATGTACACACACAAACACACACACAAACTCACATACGTGTGAACTGCCTACCTCACAATTTCAGCAACAATTGTTGTTTTTTTTATTATTCATTCTTTATGGCTGTGCATCAATTTGTTGATGTTGATGACAGCAGCTGACCTTTAACGCCTCGCGCCATGCATAAAGTGTCGCTTGTAATGCTTCTCAATGTTTAATTTGGCTCGCGAATCCCTTAAAGTGTACATTTGGTTGCATTCCCTGACACACATGACCTGTATCCGGACACGAAACCGAGCCCGGGCAGGGACTCGAACACACACACGGTCCTGGACCCAGTGCCTCTGTGACGTCAAGGGCTCCGGTCTGTGTCCTCATTTCTAATGAGGTCAATGTGGGTCAAAATGACAAATCAATACAAGAATACAAGCATATACACAGACACACACACACATACACAGACATATTTATTAAATAATGTATATATATATATATATATATATCGCATTCTGTTCATATTATCTTATCAGCCACCAATTTAGAGCATTTTGCAAGGGGCCTGGTTTGTGTAGACATTAACCCAAATAAATTGGTGTAGTACGAACACAGTTTTTAGCCCAAGCATACAACTATCAAATTAGAGCGCTCGAATCAACTTGATAATACCCTGCCTGATTTTAATATACCACATGCCAGTGAAAATATTAAACATGTACAGCTTGATCTTAATTTAAACTGCCAATAAGAATATAATTCATTATTTAATAGGTGGGTAT
This sequence comes from Drosophila multiciliata, assembly GCA_037043605.1. Taxonomy (NCBI): domain Eukaryota; kingdom Metazoa; phylum Arthropoda; class Insecta; order Diptera; family Drosophilidae; genus Drosophila; species Drosophila multiciliata. Next base: position 29,939 of record JBAMBF010000579.1, read on the forward strand.
TTGAATAACAGTAGAGTTCATTAGAAAGATTTTCTCAAGCCAGCGATATACGCTTGGCTGGGCAGTCATCTGATTATCTCTGGCTTAAAGGGATATATATATATATATATATATATATATAAATACATATGTTTGTATGTATTCAATTTGAAGTAGACGGGTGCAGCCAAGCAAACATTTGGCCAAAGCCGAAAAGCGTAACGAGAATAAAACAAAACAAAACCCGATTTTCACTGCACACCGAAGATTAATTGATTAGTATTATTTTAAATTTCAAAATTAAAAAATATTTTAAAACATTAAACATTAAACTAACTTATATTAAGGAGTAAAATATCAGCTAAACCCTTAATCTTCTTGAGTTTTGCATTGTTAACATTTCATACTTTATTTGTATAATAAATGTAAGATTAATAAGAGTTCCGACTGCCGGTAAATGAATCCCAAATAGCTCCAATTCAATCAGCTTTGACATAGATCACAACTCGTCTGTTATTGCTTAAGTGGGAAAATAGATACACTTAGCTTATTAATTAATTTCTTAATTCTAAGTTAAATTCTTTTGAGTTTTAGAAATATGTATTTATTAGGCTCTTCATTTGTGATTTGAGAAGCGTAGACAATAGCTTAACTGTACTATATGTATATATATGGAAAGATTCTTAAAGCAGTCATCACAAAAATGGCTTGCTAAATTTTTGTAATTATAAGAATAAATAACTATTTAAGGTGGGCGTGCTTGGCGTGTGGGTGGCATGCCATAAAATGTAAAGGGAGACATCTGCTTATGTGTCATCTGCCCGCTCTTGAAAGTCGTCAACCCTCGATGCCCAAATTGACCTGGCTTTATCTCTGGCCAGGCTCTGTCTCTGTCTCTGGCCTAAACAAAGGCCGCACTCTGTTTGTGGCGTCCAAATGAAACTTGTTTTGACTCGAATGTAAATCGCTTCCACGACTGTTCAACGACTTGATGATTTCATCGCAGTTGACGCTTCTGTCTGGCTGCTTGTTGTTTGTATACCCTGTGAAAGGCACAAGCAGACATAGACATATAGCAAATATATATAGCCATATAAAAAGTCTTTTTTACTACGTTTGATTCAATTTCGTTTTGTTTAAAGAGTAACCAGGCCCAATTAGCATTACAAACCAATGCAGGTGTATGTTGTGGCTGTTTACAGGGTATCTCGTTGTGTGACACTCTTGTCTATATCAGGCTGACTTGTTTTTGTTGCCTGACGTCTGACGCGACCGTGCCGTGAATCATGCGACGGATGAGAAACGGTTGGTTTACCTGAATGCGATCGTCGCGACGATTGTTGTGGGTAAACTCAGATGAGCTCATTATTACAATTTGGCATTTCCTTTTTTGTATCTGTTGCAGCACTGCATAGTCAGCTGAAGATCACAACACGTGCCGCATTATGACTTTCTACTGGTGGTCGCATTGGTTCTGGATAACCTGTTTGAGTGGTGAGCGGCACAACACTCTCAGATTGTTGCATCATCCGTTTGATCAATTACTCATTTAATGATTTTGTATTTGCAGTGCAACTTTTGACTCACGTCCACACATATCCCAGTCAGGACATAAGTCTAGAGTCTTCCACACAGCAGCAGTTGGATCCGGCATCGGAATGGACGGAGGCAGCGGAACATGGTTCTGGCCGTCGACAGACAACGAAACTATATCAGACCGCTTCCAGTCGAACATGGGCAACGGTCACCCAGCGGAATATCATGGATCTAACCATTAAGACGACGCCGGCGGCTCCAAAAATAACACCAACATATGCAATCGCAGGTGGACAGCAGCAGCAGCAGGAGGCGGAGGAAGAGGAGACAAGTGATGCCATCGAAGATGTCGAAACGCCCTTTTCCGATTCCGTTGATGAGGACAAAAGCAATGGCGACGACGTCAACGTGGAAATGGACGCTGATGAGCAAAGTGACGCTGATGGGACAACCATAAAGCTGACGATGACGCACAATCAGTTCGAGTTCAAGCGTTCCGCTGATTTTGAAGGCACGCCGGATCAGCTCAACAACTATACGAATTTTAGTCGTATCACAAGGTATATAACATAATTTGGTCTTCCGAATGTGAAAATCGATTTTATAGAAGGAAAGATATATATGAAATCATACGTAAGACATTTTTTAATCGAATATAATTGCAATGATTACGTTCTATATACATATTGCGGAAATCGTGTTCCGATGTCACTCAGTTCTCAAGAGAATCGTTTTTTGTTTCAGAATTATTGCAATTCTTCATTCAATCTATAAATAAATAAAATCAATTAGAATCTTCGCTTCGTCGTGCAAAATAATGATCATTTCAAATCATATCAGCAATTCACATCGAAATAATCGAATGTTTTTAATTATTATTGTCTTTGCTGACGTCACAAAAATAAACACCTGATTTGGTTAACAGAGATAATGGATCGGAGCAATGCATAATCTTGTTGCTTTTATTTATTGCGTTTAATACATATCATATAATTTTTGCAGTACAAATAATAACAACAGCGCCTGCAATTCCACCTGTGTGGCAGCTGCTGGAAATGCCATTGGCTTGGAACTCACAACAACAGCTGTGAAATCTGCGGCAACAAACACAACAACTGGGCCAACATTATCAACAATACAAACAACAACAACAATACCAATACCACCACCACCACCACCAACAACAACAACCAAAAGATCAACAACGAATGCAACAAATACAATAACAACAACAACAACGAGCCCGCCGATCAACAGCACAGCAGGTCAAGCTGTGGCAGCCACACCATCGACGCCCAAAATCAACACCGAATGGCTGTCAGATGAGCTGCAGCGTGTGCCTTTCACATTGGAGAACGCCAACAAGGAGGATGAGTTGCGACGAGCCGAAAGTGAGCATCGCTCCAGGAAATCGAAAGTGCTATCCGCCGAATATAAGCACATCAATCGCTATATTAATTTCTCCAGCGACACCAAGAGTCTGCTCACCCGTTCCGCATCCGCAGCGCCCAGCGTTTCAGATGCCGATGAAGGTGGCAACATCTCATCCGAGGCGCTGGCCATTCAAGTGAGTGCCACCACCGCCAAACACTGAAATTATGCAATATTATATTGAATTGTTTATGTTATAGCGAACGTATTTCTTGGATGCCGGCTCCATATCGGCCATATGTTTCACTGTCTTTGGCATTTGCTGTACGGTGGGCACCATTGGCATCGTCCTTTATCGTCGGCGCTACGTTAATAAGCCGCAGGCGCTTAGCGAGCCAGACTCGAGCGTTTACATCGATGATAGCACGATGCGTGTAAGTGTAAGGATTCGTTGGCCAGTTGCCTGCGGGCACAATTCAAAAACTTGGTGCCTTTAACTGACAGAATATATTTATTTTATTAGGATAATTCGGATGAGATGTACAGCCTGGATAATGATTCGTTTCTCAACTCTCTGGAGGCGATGACAATACAGAACTATTGGACGGACACGGTCAAACACACAAAGCTTTAATTTCTGACGTCTGTTCTGGGGATCTTCCTCTCTCACTCTCTCTACTCGCCTCAACTTCCTCCCACTTGCCCCACCCTTGATCCTTTATTATTTATTTAATGTTTTCTTGTCCATGTTTCAAACATACATTGCGAAACCCAGCAAACAGCACACACAACAACAAAACAAAACAAAAGAAACACAACAAACAACACAAACACATCATAATCATTAAGTAGGCGCCCGAGTGTGCGCATCGTAGCATTTAAGTGGGTTCCCCGATGGGGACAATTGTGTGTATTTACTAATTGATAGGCATTCGTGCAGCTCAAATGGACTTGTATGCAACCAGAAGAGCGATTAGTTTAAGCCAAACTACCAAAATTATGTTTAGTAAAATTATGTGTACTATATTTTAAGAACGCTATGTTATTTGCTAGTTTTAACTGTTGATACTGTCTGTCGATCTGTCTGCTGGTTGGAGAGTGACTTCTCCGGACATACATACCGGACCTGTATGTATGTAGGATTCCTTATACTCCGTTTAACATTTTAATTCGATACTTTGTAGTTGAAATTTCTTTACACTCGTTTATTGTAAGAACTTAATTTACTTATATATTTATGTTTAACTATTTATGTAATTTTATTTAAAATATTTGTTGAGTATTTTTCCAATAATTTTTCGATTCGTTCTTCGTGATTAATATTTTTAATGTTTATACAGTTTAGATTTGTGTCTGTCCAACAATTAAACGCAATCATTCCTTCCAGTTTAGCATATAGTGCAACTTTATATAAAATTATTGTATTTAAAAATAAATGAAACATGCAACTAAAATTTTGCGCACAGTATTAATTACTTACTGCCACCAGCCAGAGTTTGTCAATTTGTCCCATTGAAATTGTAACGATATAATACTAAGAAAATATGCCTAACGTTGCATGATCATTGCATATGCTAAATTAAAAAACTTTATCATATAAATGCCATACAGCCTCATCTAACGAACATAGAAGGTAATTTGGGGACTTATAAAAACACAATAAAATGCACCTATGTATGAAACATAAAATTAAGCTGAGCGCCCAACTGTTTTCTTTTCTATCGATAGCGAATGCAGAGCAACATCGTAAGAAATATCGTACAATCATCGATATATTTATATCGGTTTGGTCGGATCATCAGTGCGTTTATGAAATTGCTGTCAACAAACGGTCCCACCTAAAATATATAAATTGTAAAACATACATAAAAAAAAAATTATCATTGTTGGCTCAGAAACTAGTTATTACAAAAATTTATGGTTAGCCTCACTGATTGCACATTTTTCTGTAAATCCATTCTACTCGAAAAGACGTACACCATCCTAAATAAATATAGAGCAGAACTAAAGTTTTTATCTGACAATAGTTACTCGTCACTTTTTGACCAATTTAAGTAGTAAATTGGCTTTAATTTTACCAAAAACAAAAGAACTAAATTTGCATTGAAATAATGCGCCCAATATCATCATATCGGAATACATGGAATGGAATTGGATGTGATATCGATGGTCGGGCTAATTTCATACGATATTTCCATCTCAAGCTGACCCATGCCTTCTCTAGATGACCCCGCATTAGGCGTCGTAAATGCTTGCATGTCGTGCGTTCGACGACGCATACTTGTGTTTCGGTATTTGTAGAATATTTGCTGTGCACAGAATTGCATTTTCAGTGAATGAAAAATAAACACGAACACATTTTACAAACGCTGCAAATACTAACAATATCAAAACTGTAGTTACATATCAGAAATGGCTTTCTTCGCCGTTTATATACCGCCATCCAAAGCGGGCTTTGAGGGCACATTGGCTCACTGTGCGGGCTCCATTGCAGCTGTAAATGTGACTCTTTTGTCTGAGGCTTCAGCCGCCAGCGGAGCGGGCGACCCAAATGTGTCAAATTTCGAGGATCCGGAATATCCACGTAAGTTTTGCTTCTGCACAGCCGAGGACGTCAGCCATGTTTCAAAAATAACTGTTTATGTATATTACAGTGTATGTGTATATTTATGTATACAAGCATTTATTTTTTTAACATTGCTGATAAATAAGCATATGTATAATTTATTAATATATTATATTATTATTATATGTATATATATATATGTATGTAAAAACATACAATGAACGGATACACATTTGCAACACACACACATAGGCAGACGCATATACACATTTCGCATCAAGCTTACCATTTCATGAGGCAACGCAATCAAAGCGCGCTTTTCAATTCATTTGTTGCGCATCGCATTTTCCGATTGTGATACACACTTGCAGATGGTATTCTTCATGTCATGTCATGTAGGAATTTAAATGTATATTACAATACAAAAAAAAAAACAGAATTCCATATTAAAATAAAAATATATATTTATAAGTCTAAAATATATAAAAAAAAAAGAAGTAAAATCTTATTTCTGGCCACATACAAGTTATTAATCCACCATCATCTATTATCAACGCTTGTGCGACCTTGATATGCATTAAAATCAGCATTATGCACAAATTGTAAACAGATATGGCCAACGTGTGATTGCAACTGTAAATTCGATTCGTTCGCAGTAACTTCGGGTCTGCAATCTTTCCAAAAAAGAACAAAATCGAAAAAAAAACTATAACCAGAACATTGACCTGCAATTAGCCTCGTTTGTCAACAAAAAAAGTATTTAAAAAAAACCGGCAAAAATGTTTTATTTTACTCAATTCGAGATACATAAATACAGTAATCATATATTACAGCTTAATCTGTTCAAGTTTGAACAAAGTCTATCGTATGAGATTATGTTTATCTGTTGTTATTATAATTACGAATATTGCTTAATATTAAATACAATGACTTAAGCACTCCAGCCCAATGAAGTTCAAAATATAATCATTATCAATCTGCTCTGATAAATGTAATAAAATGAATTTTGAGGCTCGACACTTTTGACTAAATATACTTTATACTTTAAATAAGTGCGAGCTGTGCGCTCTTTCTCTGTCTCTCTCGCTCTCTCTCCTTCTCTCTATGGCAGAGCGGAGAAAGAGAAGGCTATGTTTCCATATTTATATCCCAAGCGGAGACCAGGCTAGCCAAGGCGGGCTGCTCATTTGGCCGCTGCGATCCGTCCGATCCACATAAAAAAAAAAACAAATAAAAAAAAAACAAAATAGCGAAAACATTATTTTTGTTGTTGTTTTGTTTTTCTAAGAGCGTAGTGCCAATAACTGCGTCATACGCACGTCTGCTGGGGCAATATTGATACCGTGTAGAAGGCATCGGCATCCATCGCCCCCTTCACCCCTTTTCACAGCTCTTCTCTGTCTGCTTCTCTTTGGTTCCGCGTCCACACGCGACCTCGTATTTGTTCTCTCTCCCTCTCTCTGTCGTCTTTTAGCATAGTGTTTGTTTTGCTTAACACTTTTCTTGCGCTGTCTGGCAATCTATTTGCAATTCGCCCAGATGGCGTGACTACATCGAGTCGAGCGAGGAACACAACTGCTGACAGTTTTTATAACTCTTACGTTCTCAATCCCTTTTTACAGCGGACTCGCCGCTCTGGTTGATATTCACGGAGAAGTCCAAGGCATTGGAAGTACTGCGACATTACAAAGAGGCCCGTTTGCGCGAGTTTCCCAATCGAGATCAGGCCGAGAGCTACGTACAGTTTGGATTCGAGAGCATCGAATCGCTCAAGCGTTACGGCAAGGCCAAACCAGCCACCAGTAAGTGCATTTATAGACATATATAGATATGGACAGAAATAAAAGACAAAATAATAAAAATGTTGTTCATTCTTTTCGCAGAGCCGGTCTCATTACCCCGTCCCTTGGGCAGTGGATTTAAGTCACCAGCGTCGGGCAGCACAGACACCACTCCATTTTCATCGATGTCAACGATCAGTGAGACGTCTGGCTCAGCATCATTGAACGCGGCAAATATCATATTGGCAATGTCAAATAGTAGTGGCAACATCACTGATGGCAGTACTAATATCACATCCAGTTGCAGCAACAGTAGCAGCAGCAACATTTCACTGAATGCCGAACGTCCGCCGTTTCGGGCCCCCAGCAAGCAGGAGCTGGCCGAATTCCGTAGACAGATCGAGGCTGGCAATTTTGAGCGGGTGAAATGCACTGTTTGGGACAATCCACGATTTTTGATCAGCAGCGGTGACACGCCCACCAGCCTTAAAGAGGGTTATCGCTACAATGCGATGCACATTTGCGCCCAATGCAATCAGGCGCGCGTCGCCGAGCTCATATTGAATACTATCTCAGATCGCAAATTTGCCCAGCTTTTCGCGGGTAAAAAGAGCAGAGGAGAGATGTGCACTGCCCTCAATGAGAATCTTCTCGATTACTATCTCAACATGCCAGACAAAGGACGTGGCGAGACTCCACTGCATTTTTCCGTCAAGTACGGCCACGTAGCTGTCGTGAAGGTGCTCACCTCCTATCCACAGTGCAAGTCACTCCTGAACATGGACGGACTGCAGCCGAAGGATGTAAGTAATTTAATCATTCGTATAATAATAAAATTATTTGACTAACGTTCCTCCTAAACGCTATCTTATTTTATACAGAACATATCGATACCTAATTTAACTCCAATTAACTAAAAAAAAATTGAGTTCATTTTAATTTAAAGTCATTTTATGAACACAAAATCGATGTTTAAAAATTAAACTTTCCTATTACAATACAATTATTACTTAAAGCTGGAGTTATTATATTGATGTATACATATGCCAACATACTAATCACATCGATCTATTTGGTTTGTTTTTGCTAATTGGAATGGTATTTAACTCTAACTCCGTCATCAGATAATATGCCAGCGAGCACAACATGCCAGCCCGGAGGTGATCTCAAAACTTGAGCTGCTGCTCTCGGATCCATATTATGTGCCCGTTCTGCGAGCAAAGGGCAACGAGCTGCCGCCGAAGATTGGACAACCGTTTACGGCTATTGAACCGCCGGTAAGTGATAGATTGTATATTGAAGACTCCAGCACCGACTAACCAACTGGCTTTTAATTGAATACGACAGATATTACATCAGAAGTATGATGAATCGGGGAATCTCAATGTGGAACTTAAGATCAGTGCATTGGCTGGACCCATGCCACGTGAGCAGGCAGTTACCTTCTGTCGACGCTGGAAGACCCCACCGCGCATTGGTGGCAATGCTGGGGTGCCATTGACCAGTTCGCCCTACATTTCACCCATACGGACGACCAGCAAGTCGCTGCTCAATAGGAGTACCACTAAGCGGCGTGTGCTCTTCAGCCCGAATGGCAATCAACAAAATCCAGAGCAAAATGGCGATGAGGAGCAGCAGGAGCAGCAGCACATAGAACACAACAACAATTGCACAGACAAGGAAAGCTCAAATCAATCACATCAAACACTCGTGTTGCCATCGACGCCTTATCGGCATAATAATCCGGATATGTTTTTAAAATATCGCAGCAACACATCAATATCGTTTGTGGATAGTGACTTGGATGATTCATTGATTGATTCTTACCGCGAGCGACATATCAAGAATTCGGACATTCAAAAGGGTCTTGAGATAATCGGCCGGCAATTGGCACACCAGGAGAATTTGGAGTGGCGCGAATATTGGGATTTTCTCGATGATCTTGTAGACATAGTATCTAGTGATGGAATCGCCCGATTCGAGGCTTATCTATCTGCCCAATCTAAGCAAACTACTACTTCGCAAACTCATACTTATGATCAGACATGGAACTATTCTCAAATGCATCACTATCTCGATATGGTTGCCGACCGAGCCAAGACTTTAAATAGTTCAGCAGCGAGCGCTGTTGACATCGCCATTACCCAGGTAATGACGCCCTACACATGTGTGGAGAAGTCGCTGCAAGTGTTCGCGAAGCGCATCACCAAGACACTGATTAACAACATTGGAAACATGGTATCCATCAATGATACGCTGCTCTCGGAGCTCAAAAGACTGAAATCTCTCATTGTCAGCTTCAAGGATGATGCACGTTTCATCACTGTTGACTTTGCCAAGGTTCACTCACGCATCGCTAATCTCGTCGTTAGCTACATTGCCGATTCGCTGGAGGTAAGCAACTCTTTGCGATATCAGCTAATACATATGCTGCGCAAACTGTTGCAGCTATCCGGCGACAGACGCGAGCATTTGCAATGTGTATGCGGCAGCATTCTGCCAATGCTGAAACAGGTACATATTTACTCGCAGCCGGCAGACGAACTTAAAACCGAGGAGCTGTGTTCAGCCGCCTGGGAATGGGAGCAGTGTTGCGGCTGTGCCTGGGATGCAAATCTCAGTCGTAAGACGAGCCGACGCAAGCGTACCGAATCTTTGCGCGCACAAATCCAAGATTCGAACAACGCATCCACAACGTCAGCTGCTGCCACTGCTACTACTACTGCTACTGATATTGCTACTGCTACTGCTACTGCTTTTGAAAATGTTCATGCTGCCCCCGTCACATGCATCGATCCGGTTGCCAACCTCATTGCCACAATAGGTTCGTGTAGCATAAGCGACAATGTCAATGGTAGCAACAACAACCACAGCGACGACGAGGATGACGATGATTCAACCTATGTGAGTGCATCCTTAACACACACATTCTATTCAATCCAAACATTTATTGACATTCTCTCATTGCACAGTTCGATTGCAACACTTTTAGTGAGGAGGACAGCTGCGAGGATGAGGCGATTTTCCTGACACCAGCAGAAACCCGCTCACCAAGTCTCTTGTTCTGCGAAATGGAACCCCAGTATGAACTATATATATTTGGGTAAGTCTGCCAAATTGGTAATCATGCTCAAATTGGGCCACATTTTGCTAAATGCTTAATTACAGCAAGGAGCCGACCAAGCGTGATTTGGATGTCCTCAATGCTATTTTCAATGTCGAAATTGACAAGGAAACCGTTCCATATGTGTATGCCTGGCGTACAGCCATGGAGACCTTCTCCACCGAGGAGATGGATCTGTAAGTAACCAAATAATACAATTTCAACTTTAATTGAATATCTAAGAATAATATCAATAAATTTTAATTGATATCATTTGGACTGTATAATTTAAATTAGAATTTCGTCGTTATTGTATTTGGAACTAACTAATGGAACAATTTTTTTTTATATCACATACAGATTCCCATCGCCGACAAGCGTTAACAAATCGCATAAGTCGTCGTTTTTAACCATCGGCAACAGTACAACCAATCTGACAAAATCGAATATTTCTAGCATCATTTCCGATAGTGGTTCACTGACACATCCAACCAAAAAGCTATTCGCCACTCCGAAGCTGAACGAATTGGTGCAGCGTCGTCAGCATGGAACATCGTCGACGCCACCAAAAATGGTGTGGACGCCCCGACAAACTAATAGCCAGAACGGACCTGTGCAGGAAAACCCTTCGCCAATGGGCAACGAGGTGTTACCCGCAGCAGTTCCAAAGGGCAGCGACCATAAAACCGGCATCATGTCGGCTTTATTACAAACACCGTTTAATAAGCCGCAAGGCCTCTTTTCCAAATACCGCGAGAATCGATTTGAGTCGAGTCCCTTGTTCCACTCGCCCGAATATGTGAAACAGAATGAATAGTTAAGAGCATATGAATGATGTTCAACTGCCCATTCTTATTATTATGTAAATACTAAATGTGTATGTAGAGCAAAATGTAATGCACGCAAAACAAGAAAGATGAAACCCGTAGTATTTTTAAGATATTTCTTCGGCTTATGTTTAGTTTTTTTGATATTCTTTTTGCTTTTTCTACAAGTGTTATAAATGAAGTATATGTATATTGAAATCAATGTGAAATCAAACAATGAATTTGTGCTAACAATATTAAATTTTGAAAATTAAAATAATTTCTAAATACGCAATGTTGTAATCTCTTCCAATGTTCAAATTAATTAAGAACAACCAGCCCTGCAGGCAGTATTATAATTATTTCGTGTCATTCAGCTGCTATATATATATATATTCTGATCAGCATCACTAGCCGAGTCGATATAAAACATTTGGCTGCTTTTAATGTTTTGACATCAAACTTTTATAATATATAGAATCGGTCGGTTGTTTCAAACACTAAACACAAATTCAGATATGAGTTTGCACTGCGATCTTGAAGCATTAACCTTTCCAAATACAATAACATTTGGCGTTAATTGCCGCTGCTTTTGATGCATAACTGGCGACGTGGATAAGGCTATTGAAGGTGCCGACCTGGTCCCGGCAAAGAGTCACCAGTAATCGTTTTGTCAATCGTATCCATATGAGCGGCGATGAGCCCATATGAGCGATTATATCCAAAGATGGCCAGATGGGTCTGCCAGCCTTGCAACAGTATTATGGGATGCCAACGGGGAGACCAATTTGGCCGATAATCCTCAGATTGGTTGTGTGCGATTACGATTCACGTTAGTGACGTTTATTAAATAAGTTAAAAATAATAAGGATCAATAAGTGCGTACCTAAGAGAATTATTTTACTTGTGCATATTCAATTGCATTGCTTATAATAATTTAATGCTCAGAAATGGAGGTCGGATCAGGAACGTTTAGCTATTTGATACAGTTGATGTTAGTTAAGCTAACAAAGTTGGGGACAGGCACTGAAATCGAAATTGCAACAAATTGCGGCCAGAAAGCGTGGCGAGCACAGCAAAAAGCCATAAAAGCAATTACCATTAATCACGCACATACACACACACACACACACACACACACACATACGCACGCACATACACATACGCACACACACACACACACACACACACACACACACACACATGAACAAAAGCAAAACGACTTTTTACTCTGCGGAGATCATTTAGAACATTCGAAGAGATAGAATTGGGATTCATGTTCTTTTTGCTGTGTCTTCTGTATGTGTGTGTGTATGTGTGTGTGTGTATGTATGTATCCTCGTTTTGAGGATACAACGAGTTTCGCTCGAGTTCGGACTTGGTCTAAAGGAAAAGGGCTATGGATTCAATTTCAGTTGCGTGGTCTCTGGATTTCTTATTTATAAGCGTTGATTTTTGTCAACCGACGGCGCGGAGTTGCAGTCCAACAAATTGTTGCAATTGCCGTTCCCTCATCTTCTGTTTTTTTTAATCTTTTTTTGTTGTTGTTGTATTTTTCTTTTTTTTGTTGTTGTGAAACTTCATGGCCAGGCTTTTGCAACGGTTTGACAAATGATCGCTGATAAGAAAAAGTTCAGTCATTGAAATAAGTAAAGAAATAAAAGCATGAAAAAATAGTCTTCTCCGGTATGCCGATGTTTTAATACCCTTATGGACATATGTATACAGAAGTATGTTTGAATTAAATTACTATCTTAAAATTAAACTAAAACTAATGCATTGAACCATTAACATGATTGTGGACAAGTTTTTATGCTGAAAATATTTATACTTGCAATTAGTTGCCTTTTTGGAATTAGCTAAAAGAAAACTGAATACATATGATAATTTTTAATAAAATTAAAAAAATATTTGAATGAATACATTAAATTAAAATTATTTTTGATTATGTTTTTTTAGTCATAAATTATTTAAGCTTGGAATTACTTTACTCATTTTTTTAAAAACGATCATTTTCAATAAAATTTTAAATAAATGTGATACACATAATCGTAGGCAGAATTTGGTTTGCCTTGGCAAGCGTATACAACATCCTTGCATCCTTGTCAGGGCATCCTAGATCGCTAATGCGCCACCTGCCACAGATAATTGTGCATAATTGATGACGCTGTTGTGGTCGGAACATTGGTATCTAAACGCTTAACGGTGAGAGACCGTTACTGCCAATGAGCGCTGCACAGAGGCGCCAGTTTTGAAACTTTAGATGACTGAGGATGTGCAAATGCGGAGGTCCTTTTGTGACCAGAGTCTACTGCTGCACTTATCTGGCGGACGCAATCAGGGTCAGCATCTTAGCAACAGCGTCAACTCGTGATCGCCAGACCTTTTGTTCAGTTGTCGCTAACCCAGTCTGTCTGTCGACTGTCGTCTGTCATCTGTCCTCCGTCTGCTATGTTGAAACTTGAAACCACTTCATTTGTGCTTCGAGCTGGAGCTTTAGCTCGACTGGAGCCACTTGGCCAGACAAAAACAAAACAAAGCGCCGTCCAAATTGCCGTGTCAGGAGTTCACACAAAACTTGTGAATTTCTTGACGGTTTCTGTGTGAGTTTAGTTTAGTTTATTCGAATTTTGCAAGAATTGTTTTCCTTTATTTTTTTATTTTATTTTATATTTTTTTTTAAATTTTTCTTCTGTAATTTTTTGCTCTTGCAAACTGCAACGGCGCCGGATGCCACGCAGACTACCGCGGACCAATTAGCCCGGCAGCTGCTCCGATCGGCACGCCCACTTATAAAATCCCCGAGCACTCAGCAGTATCGCGGGGCTGGCGCCATTTTTAACGAGGGCCAAATACAATCATTGGGCATCAGAAGTTGACCCACTCTGCAGCTAATATGCGACTAGTCGCACACCACACCCAAAGGCTGCACTTAGAGAACCATATTTTCAAAGCCCATAAATTTTTCTAATTTCTATTTATGCTAATTTAAAAAAAAAATGCAAAAAGAATATGTTTTTAATAAAGCATCGAAAGAAAAGTCAATAATCAATAACTAATACTTAAAAACAAACCAAAAGAGCGTTTGTTAAAAATCTACATGAATATTTGTTGAAATCTGTATTGTGTGTGCATGTTTTTATTCGCAGTGTAGGCATGCCACTAAATGCTAATGAAGCATCAAGATAAGCCAGGGAAACGCACGCATTCTGTGCTGTATTGTCAAACGCTATTTTTTTTTTTTGGGGTCAGTCAAGGTCCGGTAACTTAATGCATTTACAATGAAAGGCTTTTAGTGTCACATAATGGCCACAACAGAAAGTCCAACAATTGTACTCAATTGTCATTGAGCTCCTCACATTGAATAGTTGCAAGAGTTGCGCGGTACGTTCCTGGGCCTGGCCACGAGCTATGTCCCTGAAACGAAAATGCCGCAAGAGAAATCGAAACAAACGGCTGTGATTAGGACAAGAAGGCAACGCTACCTCGAGACTCTGGTCATCTTTCGCCGCAGTCTCATTTACCAGACGAAGGAGTTCTTCCAGAACTCAACGCTCCATGGCGTTCGCTATATTGCGGAAACAGGTCGGCCCATTGGCGAGAAGTTTATGTGGTTCTGTTTCACATCGATTGGCGCTGTTACGGCTCTGGTAATTATTATGAGCCTGTGGGAGAAGTTTCAAACCAATCCAACCATCACCGGCCTGGACACGGACTTTCACAATCAGAACGTTGTTTTTCCCACCACTGTTGTGTGTCCGGACGCGGCCTTTGATCATGACAAATCCTACTCTGAGGTCTACGAATCCCTGGCGTGAGTTGATCCCTCCATTACACAATCTCACCTGGTAGTAATGTGCATTTATCGCAGCAAATACGATGCGGAAAAGGCGGAGTTGTTTGCACCATTTCTAGACATGCTTACCTCGCTCAGTTTCGAGAGCATCCTGGATGTAGAAGATCTAGCAAAGGCAATACCGACGGAGCTGCTAGAGAAGCATACAATTCGCGATTGGGCGTTTCGGGCCCACATCCCCTGCGAGAATACGCTAATCTCTTGCAAGTATCGGGACGAGGACATCGTCTGCTGCGATCACTTTCAGCCCATTTACACGGAGCATGGCTTTTGCTACGCCTTCAACAGTCGCTTCATGTCCACCGCAACCGAAGAGTAAGGCAAATACAAAGTTTGAGATTAAATCAAATTCATTTGGCAAACTTCCATTTTTTCTCTGAGTGTAACAATGAGAACAATTTCATTTAAGCACTAAAACTGGCGCACCCCATGATCTCTATGAAACCGACAAGAAGTGGGCTCTGTTCTTTCTACCCAATAGCACTTCTCGGGTATGTTCCATCTATCTATATACATTTCTATGTATGATGATCCCATGTCCTTGCAGATATTTATATTCTCAAACGAAGAGTACTTTGGCTCCGATTTCAATGCCCAAGTCGACTGGACTAAGGATCAGCTGGTGGAGGTGCGCATCTCCAAGAAGAACACATACACCACAGATGATGCACGCCAGTTGTCCATTGGCCAGCGCAAGTGCATCTTCAGTGACGAGGTCAAGTTAAGCTACTTTCCAGACGCCTACACCTTTTCATCCTGCATGAAGCAATGCCGCATGTCAAAGGCCATCAAGCTATGCAAATGTAATCCGCCCTTCTACAAGCCCATCAGTAAGTTGAATTTCATCCGGATACCAACAACGTTTCTTAGCTTCGGTCAACATTAATCCTTCATTCCCCTATTTTTTATCTAACCCAACTAGGTAATGTACCCATGTGCGCGGCCAAGGACTTCTCCTGCCTGAACGACCACAAGCTGAACATAACTAATATCAAGGATTGTCTTCAGTGCGAGCTTAGCTGCTCCAAGACAGTATATAACATAGACAAGCTGATGAAATTGTAAGCGTTTCTGCGTAATTCCCACTTCGTCATATATATATATTTATATATATTTTGCACCCAAAAGTATGGATCGTCCGGAGACTCCTGGCGTTCTAGTCGAGTTCCTCACTTGGCCCATCATTCGTTACAAGCGTGAGGTGCTCTTCGGCTGGGTGGATCTGCTTGTGTCCTTTGGCGGCATCGCCAGTTTGTTTCTTGGCTTCTCGCTGCTCTCGGGTGTTGAGATTATTTACTACTTTACTCTGCGCGCCTGTTGTATGGTGTACAAGAATCGGGTAAGTTCACATTAAGATATCGATTATGCACGATCTCTATGTATACCTGTGAGTCCAGAACCTCTCTTTGATTGACTTTGACTTTGTACAGTGTATTGTCCATAGACCGGTCAGTATTCTAAGTCTACTCTTTCCCATGAATACTACCCTCTTCAATCGTTTTTTGATTCAAGAGGCTTAAGAGATATATCGCATGTTCGAGAATTGGTGCTCTCTGATCAGGTCATTTATCGTACGTGTCTCTCTTCGTTTTTTAATTGTTCCCTATGAGGGACATCTCTACCACTATTATTTTTTATTATTATTATATATTTATGACCTGGGCCCATGTTCGAACTAGCATATTGTGCGATCGAAGTTGATCGAAGTACTTTAGGCACTTGATGCTGCTTCACTGTCGGATTGGATGACAATATCCCTCTTCCGATAGATACGATTTAATTTAAAGCCAACCCATTTTCCTAACAATGGAACATGGTTGAAAATCCTAAGGAACGGCAACTCCAAGGCCAGCTCCGCCCTCACTCGGCTCCTCTGATTTCTCAGGTTCTCTTCGGAACAAAAAGAGAGCCTACTCGAGGTGCCTTTGATACTAATTGGATGGTCGAATTGTGATTCCTTGCCTTAAGGCTAGGGATATAAAAAGTTGTGCTCTCTTTATGTGTATTTATAGCAAGAGCTGTACGAAATTGAGCAACGCATCCGTTCCGAGCCGCCACCGGCGATTGATCTGAATTTAAAACTGAAGTCACACGCAAATCCATCGACCAATTCGAGAACTGCTTCGAGTGTGATTCAGGTGCAGCCTTCGGATACGCATAGGAACATGGAACTATACCACTTGGCGCGTCAGCGAAGAAACGAGAAGGTACATCCAATCGCAACATTATGATAGATAATGTTACAATACATATATCAAATATAGAAATATGTATAAACTTGTAGGTCTAAAAAAAAAATAGATGTTTAAGAAATGTATTTTTTTTTGTTTTTTAATTTAGGATTATTTGAGCTATTCAAAAAGCATGTATCGCACTCCAAAAGTTCTGCCCGAACATGGCTATGGAAGTAATAAGGATAAATGGCAATATGAACATGGACAATATTTACCCTGAAACTGTAACAAATATTGGAATAAAAAAAAAGGCCTGGCGACCACAGAACCCACGTTGAACGAATGTCTTAAGCTCTATACGATATTATAATATCCAAAAACTAAACGAAAAAAATATATTGAATACAAAATTATTTCAAATTAGCGTTTATTGCACTACCCAATAATGCTTCTGAATACTAATGTACAATATATGTGTGTATATTTAAATGGGTTCTATATGCTTATATGCACCAAGAAATAAAGAAATATTCAACAATTTTTTTTTAATGAAATTCTCTGTGTATGCTTTACTAATTAAACAAGTTTCATATTGCATACTTACTTAACGGCAAGTTCACTGCACTATGCCTACACAGCAGCAGCAGCAGCAGCAGCAGCAGCAACAACAACAGTAACTTGCCACTACGAACATGCCCAAGCCCCCACCCAATCCGAGGCCCAGCTTCAACCCCAAAATGCCAACCCCCCAAAACACCAACACAAACGCTAAGCCAACTTTCCGTCAACAGGCAAAGCGAAAAGCATTTTTCAGTTAACATCGTTGCCGGCTCATTGTTGGTCCTCTGCCCCTCAACGACCCAACCCTCCAACTGAACTGCATTCCACAGCGCTGAGCTTCCGTGCCCGAAGACAGTAGAGCGCCAACAGGTGGAGGGAGCCAGCGGCTGGCGGGGCATCATTCGGTTGTAGTTGTAATTGCAGTTGTAAGTCGCGTAGTACTCACAGTGGGCGACGTAGCCCAGCCTTGTATTCAATTCACCAACACCAACCAACTACAGAGCTACACTCCGAGAAAAATATCGCAATGAATTTTGGGAAAATCGACATACTTAAATCTTCTTATTATTTAAAAAGTATATGTCCAAAAACGATGTTTTCTTCTTACCCAATTTCTGGCATTATTTTTTACAAAATATGTCTATATTTCTGGCGGTTTTTTCTTTTACGTAAGAAACACCTTTAAAACTAGCTTCTTTGTTGCTTATATTATCAATAAAATTTAGTAATTTGATTTTCACATTAACACAAATTTAAGATTACATTAAACTGCAATACTTGCTTGTAAATTTCAGAAAATTAATCGAAAAATAATTTGTCTCCCATATTTATTATTTAGAAATGCATTTCTGAATAATTGAAAATATATATATAGGAAATTACAAAATATATTTTGCAAATGTCGCTTAAGAGCAAAATGTTCTAATTGGTAAAAACCTTTTTACTTAAATATAGAAGAGCGATTTTTCGATTTTTCGAGTGTACCAACTACCAACTCCCCACCAGCCCCTTTGGCTGCAGCATTCGAATGGCTGGAAATGAATGAAAGCCAAAGTCGCCGCATAGTTCGTTTGTTTATATTCGCATGAATGGCGGCTTATTTTCGAGTTTCTCGAGCCTCTGCACAACCACAAACGGCACGGCACCAACCCCATTTGCGGAGCTAACAAGATCTAATAGGCATGCCCCGGCATATATATAAATACATATATGTATATATATATATATATATATATGTAATTTTTTTTTATTCGGAGCATCTGAGAGCTATCCATTCAATGGGAAATCAGTGCTGTTAGCTCAAATAATTGACGATAGAACATCCGCCAAAGCGAAAGGATTTCCACTTTAAGGCACTGACAACAAATAAATTGCAAACGGCGATGCCGGCAGCAACTGAGTCTGCGACCGACAACAATTAAATGCTGTTAACAGGCATGCTGACAATGAATTCATGGCACCGCCCCCAATCCACACACACACACACAAACACACGCACACTAGCACGCACACCTTCAGACACACCAATTGGTACACGCATGCATAAATAAATTTTGTAAATTTAATTGAAATAATTACGTTTGGGTAGTTTTCTGTGCTTGTAATGGCTTTGGTTGAGTTTGCCGTGTCTGTGGCTGCAACAGTGATGCTAATTTAGCCTGTTTCCTTATCGGTAAATATAATATATACATTTGCTATTATAGCTAGGCGAGCTTGTCGCTAATTAACATTTTTTTTTCCTTTGCGATAATTATTATAGCTTAGCGATTTATCCAATGAAAGTAAGAGTTGTTAATATAATATGTTGGCCAAAGTAATGATCAACAGCTCGAAATTAATTAGTTACATATGAATCCCAGTTTAGTTTAGTTGAGGTCGGCCAGATCTCTGCATACGGTGGAAATGTACACCATTTAAAATGCGGTAGTCAAACTGGATGCGGGTACTGCAAATGAACTTGTTACTTGCGGCAAGGACAATGGGAATAGCAACAATACTCGTTATATGCCAGCAGCAGGAGTTGTTTTGCTCAAGGAATTTTCTCGCGTCACTCCATTTGGATGTATTTTTTGTTTTCTGCTCATTCTGGCCAAAAGGGCGTATACGCAATGCAAAACAGCAAACAGCAGCGTTGGCGTTGGCGTTTGCGTTGGCGGTGTCGGTGTCGTGAGTGTAAACGGAAGCGGAAACGGAACGGATGTAAAACACAGTGTGCAACGACTATGAAAAAATTGCGACAAGACCATCAACAACAACAACAGCAAAAGCAACAACAACTACAAGAAAGGCAGAGAAACGTACTCAAGAAAATGGCGTCAAACAAATGAGCAAGTTTGCAAGGATGTGCGGATGTGGCTGATAGGCAGGAGCAGGGGAAGGACATGCACTGCCTGATAGAAAGCTTAATTAAGATTGTAAGGATAATGCGCAAATTAAGTCGCGGCACAAAACGAAATTTTAATGTTTTTCCAAAACTTTTTAAATTATCCCAAAAAAAATTGCTTTTAATTTTTTTTATTTTTTCTTTTGGTTTCGACTAAGTGGCCACTAGACCGTAAGTTGAGATTGTTGTATTCAGCCATTTCGGCCAATGTAAATAGCTTTCGTATTATTTATAAGATTTTACGACCGACTTCGATGCCACAAATGCCAAAGATGCAACCGCACCTCAAAAAGCGCACATAATATTCAATGATTTTATTGAACTATATTTTGCTCCAACACGCATAAACACACACACACACATATATATATATATATAATATATATATATGTATATATAAGCCGTTCAGAGAGAGAGAAGAAGCAGAACAAATGACGGGCCGCATTTAAGGCCAGTTCAAAGTCAACAGCAACAATTAAAACAACAACAATTGCACTAAATGATAAATAAATTATGCGAGAGTATCTTGAAATGTATACGGCAAATCGAGGACTATTTCCCGATCAAGACTGACAAGAGGTATAACCTTTCATAAAGATATCGAAAATATAGGTAAGAATGCCCATAAACCAGGGATAATTTTCAAAGATTTTTAGCCGAATAATGAAACGAAAAATGGTGAATCAAAAAATAAAGAGAACCTTGATCTGGAGCCAAATCAAACATAAAGATCTTTTTATATACATATATGGAAATCTGGAACCTGTGAAAATTAAGTAACCAATTAGGTGAATTTTGGTGAATTAGATGAGTTTTGTCAGAGAGAACCCAAAAAAAATTTAATGAAAAATTCACTTTTGGTTACTAAAAAAATTAAAATTTAATGAAAAATGTGTACAAATTGATAATTTCAGCTCCTAAATTGTGAGATAAAAATTTAAACAAAATTTCTTAAGATTTGCATATACATGTATTCAAATTGTTGGAGTCGGGCGAACAGCAAACCAATCTTATATGCTCTTTTTCCTTTCGGGATAGTGAAACCATTCGCTTTTGTAATTTGAGAATATCAAGATGCATATGAACGACCCTCGTGCTGCGGCCTGGTACCACAAACAGCGTTCAAGCGAATGCCAACAAAATCCATTTGGAACTGACAACATGGCAAGTGCTTCGCATCCGCTGCGGGAATGGGTTGGGAACTATGGCCAAGAAGCTATGGCCGAGTCCATTGTGGAGGACGGACAGAGAATGGGTGTAGGGTGGAGGAGGCGGACGTGACCAATGCTCTTCTCTATTGCTCTTCATGCATTGATTGCATTGACTTTTGGCTGTGGCTCCATCGACTCCACCGACTCCAAGACGTCGACGGCAACGCACATTGTTTTTTGACCACTGCAACAGCATATAAACTGCAAAAAGCAAAATGCAATGCCAAAAGCTGAATGTGAATGTGAATGCTAAAAACAAAACTAAATGCACGTCGGCTATATATATATATATATATATATATATGTGTGTGTGTGTGCGTGTGTGTGTTTGGATGCGTGTGTGCATGTGATCTGTTTGCTGCGATTAGAAAATGATTTACACCTTTTGCAATGCTGCAACAAGCTGAAGCTGACACAGGGGCAGCAAGAGCCAGAGACAGAGACAGAGACAGAGACAGGGACAGGGACAGCGAGACAGAGGGGCGGAGAGACAGAGAGACGGAGAGACAGCGACAGGCTGTTTGGCTGCGACCGGCCTGGTCAGAGGACAGGACAGAACAGGACAGACTGGAGCCGTCTCGGGACTTGGGCATGCTGCGCAGTCTCGTTCTATGCAATTACACATTTTATTATTATTAACGTTAATGTCGCCCATGGGATGGCTCTGACGCCCGCTGCCAGCTCCCGACTCCCAACTCCCAACTCCCGACTCCAAACAGCCGACTCCACATAAAACGCGCTTATTAATAAGAAATTGCAATAAAATACAACCACAACTACAATGAACTTTGCTGGGACAATCTAAGAATTTCTGGCTGGCATTTAAGCAAAATTCCACTAAAGTATTGCATTTTTTATTGCTTAAAGCTTAAGTGTATATTTATTAGTTTAATTTCGGCTTATTTTTAATACGATTTTTGTTTTAATGCTTGAATTAATCTAATTGATCATAACAAATTTTACTACATAAAACCAAAATAAAAAAAAAATCGTATTATTTTTATTTAAGAAGATTAATATTCAATAATTATATTACCAACGCTCTTTTATCGATTAGTTAAAATAATATGATATTTGAATTGTAACTGCGACTTTCTGGTGTAATAGAATTATTATTATTAAATAAGAATCTCACTCAAAAATGCGCTTAAATTTCTTTCCTATTATTTTTGTATACTGTAAATATTTATGACTAGTATTTAAAAATGTTTTGATGTGATAAGGATAATTGTATTAAATAATTAGTGCTTAATCGTTAAAGGTGTAAATGCTGTAAATAAATGTAAATAGTAGCGTATTACAGTTATGTTAATGTATTTACCGCATATGTTAACTGTTTTCTGTTATGATCACTGACTGATCAGAACCGTAGGCTAAGCCGGCAAAAAAAAAACAAAACGCGCGAATCTTGTATAAAACAGCTGGCACAGAGAGAGACAGAGAGAGAGAGAGAGAGAGTAGGAGAGGGGGGAGTCAACGCATTATTGCATTGTGCCCTCTTTTTGCTGCACTTTGTGCATTGCAAGTAAATCAAGCAGGCGACATCCACGTCGTGTTCGTTGCCAACGACGACGACGACGACGACGACGACGACGCTTAAAATATTTTATGAAGTTGGAAACCAGTAATAAAGTAGGAAGCGTTGCCAGCTGCAATACACACACACACACACATACACACACATATTTACACGCACATTTCCATGCACATGCACACACACACACACACACACACCCACATACGCTCTCTCGCTCTATCGTTGACTCTCCGAGGCACCACGACTCACACAGCGTTGCCAGGAGCACGTCTCATTTTAGTGGGGTTGTTGTAACATAACGTTGCCACGTCTCCTGCCTCTCCGGCTCACCACTCCACTCTCCCCCCCTGGCCCAAGAGCTGAAGTGAGCATGTGAAAAGTTCAGTGCCGATTGAGATGCACTATTGGGCCCGGCAAAAGCAAAGGATGAACAAAAAGCCGCCTAAAAAATGTCGACCAAATAATAGATTTTTTTAATAAAATAAAATAAACTCCAAAAAAACATTTGTAATTTTGCCCCATTTAGACACGTAAATAAGAAAAATACATTAAATCATTCAAATGTGAATAACAAAATTTGTACACAAATTTAAAGCTAAAAACATGTTGTACAATTTAAGATAAAATTAAATACAAAACAAATTACAAATAACAAAGTGGAGTAACTAGTATGTAAGATAAATATTTAGTGGCGCCCTGGCCTTAAACCGCAGCAGCTTAGAACCGCTCCAGTTGCATTTACAGCGGCTAAAACGTGCGCCTAACAAAATGCCGGTTTAACTTTAGCGTTGTGTTGCATTTTGGCGGCGTTTAACGTATACGTAATATTCCACCCACTCCCCTCCGCAACAAGCGCGCTCTCTCTCATTCCCGCTCTCTCACTCTCACTCTCTCTCTCTTGCTTACTCTAATGCGGCAGGCACATTTTGTTTGTTGTGGAGAGCAGCGCGCGCGCGTCACCAGCTCTGACTAGTTGGCTCAGTGGATGGCTTCTCTTCAAGCTCGTTTATGTTGTTTGTTCGTTCGTTTGTTTGCCAGCTTCAGCTTTAGCTTTGGGTTGCCTTCTCTTGTTTCTTTTGCACTCTATTCACACACGTACACACACACACTCAAATGAATTGCATGCAGCCTGCTGTGGCTGCTGTTGTTGCTACTGCTGCTGCTGTTGCTGCTGCTGTTGCTGTTCTGCTGCTGCTGCTGCTGCCTGACGTCCTCATTGGCTTCAGTTGGATTTGTGTGCTGCTCGCTTGAGGACGTGCCACAACAGCAGACGCCACACACAATTGCTATTCGGAAGACGAAAAATAGAAAAAACAAAAAAAAAAAACGCAATCCAAATCGTAATCGCATCGAGTCGTAGTCGCTGCTCGTCGCTTGTAGTTTTGTGTTGATTTTTTTGCTGTTGTTGTTGCTGTTTTGTAAGCCACATAGTTTTGGCCAGATCTAGGGCCAGGCGAAGTTTGCTTCGGCTATCGGCGCGATCTTTGTGCGACAACAGCGCCAATAACATCGAACGTTCTTTTTTTTACCAGTTGCTTGGTGCTTGGTCTTTCGGCTCCTTCTCGGCATAAAGTGAAATATTATATTTTAATTTTGCGTAACTCCCCTACCCCTCCAATCCGTTCGTGCGCGTCTGTGTCTACCATCTTAAACATCTCGCCCCCCCCCCCCCCCTACCACTCTCCTACCCTACAACATCTTCCCCATGTTGCATTTTATATGCTGCTGTTATTTTTTTTTTCATGCGATTTTTGTTTATGTGCCAAACTAGTTTCGAGTTAATTGAATTTTTTTTTTTTGCCTTGCCGACGGTGCAGCTAATTTGCAAATGCAGTTTGATCGGCTCTCGCGAGTTAAAATCGTCTCTAGTTCCCAAGAATCGCCAGCACCAGAATCGGAGAGACAGCAGCAGCAGCAGAACGAGAGCTTAGAATCCGCAAAAGGCCAATGAGTAAGTAAAATAGATCTATTGATCAGTTGAACAAGGATCATGAATGGAACAGCGATTGAAACCGCAAGTGGCATGTTTTGCTATATATATATATATAATAGATTTGATAAGAATGTCTGCCTGGATTAGTTTTGAGCTTTTGCTAAGAATAAGACAACATTTTTGGGACTATCAAAATTAATTTGGACAAGTTGATTGATTTTCGGTTGAAAAATTTCAGATTTCAGCAAGATTTGAAATTAGCTTTCAACCCACGCACTGAATTGATGTTGAAATGTTCCAAATGTTACGCGCTTTTGGGGCTTTTATACTGGCCTGGCCCAAACTCAGTTCAAACTTGGGCTAGCAACAACGTTGCAATTTACCGTCGCTTATCAGTTTGACAGCCGCAAACCGGCAGTTTTTTTTTTATTTATTTTTTTTGGTTTTTTGTTTTTTTAAAAAGCGCACTGTGAAAATAGGGCGGTAAAAATAGAACCCAACAATTTTGGACAAACTTTGTGGCGGGCGGCAGACGACATGAAACTCGAAATGGACACGGACACGGACACAGACACGGACATGGACATGGACAAGTACATAGATATGGCGACAGCTGCCCTGTCGACTGCATAGCCGGTATCTGCCTGGCATAGCCAGTATCTCTGCTTCAAGTGTCGTCATAAAATAATAACTGTCACCAAGTGAATGCCTCCACTCAGTTTAGTTTAGTGCAGCTTACGAACTTGCAACGGCTGCATTGCGTGCAGCAGTCGCCTGATTGCGTCTGGGTCCCGGCTAAGAGTTGTTGTCTTAATTAATGTGAGCCTCAGGACAATAACTTAATTAAGTCATTGTTAGAAATTTAAGTTTAAATAGTTGGATTTTTTAATTTAAAACACGCAAATATATAAACTAAATATACTATATATGTGCAATTCTGAACTTCAATAAGAGATATCGTTTTAATGGATGTATTTAAGTCCCTTTTGCACTTTCATTTATTACAAACCAAAAGAGTAATATTAAAATTAATGGCACAATTTGTGGTATATTTAAATCTATGTAATGATTCTTAGAATATGTTAGGCTGATGTCGATGACTTAAGACATTATAGGCCTAATCGACTCACAATTTAACAAACATTTCTAAATAAATAATTTAAAAAACGTGCAGAAAAATTGAATCACACATTTAATATTCTAATCTTAATTTTTAGAATGTTATTTTTTGTCATTGGGGCTTATATGCTGCTCTGATAACCAAATGTTAGGCGGCTGACAAATATTTGATTTAAAGTAAAGGACGCGCTCACAAGGATGATTTGACCCTTTGAGAAATCCAAGGCGTTGCAGCAGATTTTTGGCCTGGACAACATCTTTGATTGTATTTGTTGTATGTTTTTGTTTTTTTTGTTGTTGTTGTTGTTGTTGTATTGTGTGTCCGCCAACGCTGCGAATGGCCGCCAACTCAAAGTCAACGTCATTGTCGACTGGCTGCCTGGGTAATCATGTGACATACATGAGCACATATGGCACAGGCAGCAGGGCAGCCGCACAGCGGCAAAATTGAAATAAAAAAAAAAAAAAAAACTAAAAATCACAAAAAAAAAAAAAAAAAAATACAAGAAAAAAGAAAACAAAAACTGAGACACACAGAATTTGGCTCAGACTTTGGGCCCGATTTAAGCTTTGGACGTTGCCTTGGTTCTTGTTACCAAATATCCGCTATAAAATGTATTTTGCCGCCTGGTTTCATCCCATAGGCATGTGTGTGTGTGCGTGTGTGTGTGCGAGTGTGTGTGAAAGTTGAGTAAGTGCTGTCCGTCGCTTACAAGTCATCCCCAATCCGTGCGGCTGCTGTGTTTGCTTGCAATTTTAAAGCTGTCACTTGAACGACGACGTCGAGGATGTCAGTTGACCAGCAGCAACAACAAAAACAACAACAAGAACAACAAAAACAACAACAACAACAACAGCTGCTGGTTCCTTCTTGTTTTAAGCCTGTTGACCATATTGACCAGGTTGTTGCCCTGTGTTGGCCACAATATATGGCTAATTAGATACTGATAGCTCCAGTCAAACAAATAATTAGCGGAATAGAGCTATGCTGGTTCTGGCCATTAACGAATTAACCTATTGGCCAACAACATAGCTGAACGCTAGCCAAGGCCAAAAGTTGCGCTATTACATTTTGGCGCACAGTTTCACAGCTAACATTTTTCCGCAGCCCTATTTTCCCCCCCCACTTTTCCATTGTCGTCTGAGGCTCATCAATGAGGATTGAAGCGCTTGTTGGCTGTGTCCGACTGAGTGGCCTGGCCCGGACTGAGTTGGCCTGGTTGCAAGGCTGCTCCAGCTGCTTGCATCTTGGCCTTTTCGGCCAGTTCTAGTTAGTGCTCATGGTGCTTTTGCTGGTTGCTGCCTCATGACTTCATAGCACCCAAAAACCGGTCTCAAAAGTTGTCTAAATGCTTATCCCAGCCTGCTGACTGCCTCTCTTGGTGTATGTGTATGTGTGTGTTTTGTGTGTGTGTTGTGTTTGGTGTTGGTGTTGCACTTTGTGTCTCTGTGTGTGGATGGATTCCCAGTGGAATGTGTTAAAGTGTCTAAAGCTGTTTGCTACCGCCGCCCGTTGGCCGCTTGCATTGGCCCAACCAAAAAGCCTTGGTAGCTAACAAATCACAAAAATAAAAGCAAATACAAAATTCTCCATGGTATATGCTTGATAGGCAGATACCCTGTAAAGAAGGTCTTAGGCCATACAGCTTTGGAATTACCACTTATCTCACCTATTATATACTCTTAACTGGTTTACCAGAAGTAATGTGTAAAATATGTGTCTTATTTTTAAAATTCGCGATACTTTTTGAACACACCTCGTATTCATATTTTATAAATATATTTTTTGCACTTTCCCTAGCTGATAAAACCAATATAATAATAAAATTAATCAAAATCAAATGCACATCAAATTGAAAACTTTGAAATAGTGCAAATTTGCTGGCTATGTAAATATTTGTCTGCTCATATTTTTGACGGATTCGGCGCCAATTAAAGAGCCTCCAAGGTTATGTAATTGCTGCTGTCTGGTTGACGTCTCGAGTGGAGCGGTCCACCGCAATTGATGCCGAACCGGCTAAAGCAGCATATATACAGCTGAACGGCTCCAACAGCTGGGCTGTGCTTGGTCCTTGTTGTTGGTGAGATCCTCCTTTCGGCTGGACGCCGAAAAGTGCTCCCCGCTACTGGCACTCTGTGGATAAACAAGCAAACAGGCAACGCTAATTGCATGCATCAACTGCACAGCAAGCTGTCCAGCCTGGGAACGAGATGGCAGCCCTTTGGCTGTTGTTTAAGCCTGGCCAAATGGCAATGCCTTAGCCATCGAAACCGTCATCGTCTCTGTACACGAAAATTAATTTTCGCGCTGGCGAAATTTAACTAAGTTGAGTTGAGCTGAGTTTGAGTTGAATTGAGTTTTCTACATGCCTCGGCTGCTGGCGCCTGCGCTTTATTTTGGTTTTTTTTTTTTTTTTTTTTTTTTTTGCTAGTAGTTATTTTTTTTTTTTTTTTTTTGTCGAAATACATCTCAAGCTTGGAGCCCTGTGCTCTGGCATTTACTTTGTCCATGGCTCGCTTAATGATGACGTAGTATTTGCCCAAGTTAATGGGAAAATGAGAAATGAGCTAACCAGCCAAGTACACGGTCCACTTCCACATCCGGCGCCCTTTCCCCCACATGAACATGTTCTAATGGAGTTTTTAAATAACTAATCAGTTGTTGTTGTTGTTGTTGTTGTTGTTTTGAAATGGCAAAGAATTTTTCCAACAAGCTTTGGCTGACGGGTCAGTTGAAATTTTGTTGCGGCAACGGGTAGGCGGGGAGGGGAACTTGGAACGAGAAAGAATTTTTGGCCAGACGATATAATTGATTGCTGACTCGTATGTGTGTGTTTGGCAATATTTCGTTGGCAAATATTGGCCAAGCACACTGGTTCCTAATTAGCTTGCTAGCAATTATGTCGATAAAGTGTCGACAGGTCAGTGGCAGTCGCAGTCGCGGTGCAGTGCCAGCGAACTCGGCTCTAACATTGTTCCGACTTTTGGGCCAGCTCAACATATCGCACATATAAAGGCCATAAGTAAACCAATTAGTCGCTAGACGGTACGACTTCCACGGTTATCCAATGGCAGTAAAAACGGAGGCAACAAACAAAATATATACAAAATATATATAATACGAGTAACTGGTAACCGAGTCCAATAAGTTGGAATGCAACGGCCGTCGCATGCCACATGGATGTCATTGGTATTTTGTTAATAATTGCACTTGAGCTCCGTTTTGTGGCAGTGTGGCACTTGCAGCTGTACTGTGCTATAAGCGCATTTGACTTTTGCACAACATGCAAATGGAGTGGAAGACAAGGTGTCTTCCTACCAAGTTACGGAGACATTAGCCTGAAGCATTATTGCAGCTGTCGGGCATCTTCTGGCCAAAATAGTATTTCGATTAGTTTCCATTTAGATACTTAGCAATTGTAAACTAAGACTAACAATATTCAAGCATATTGTAAATAAATAAAAACACTCAGAATAACAATGTCAAATTTGAAACAGAATTAAAATATTAACATTTCAAAATTATTAAATCTTTAAAGATGATATTTTAAGTAAAACCAATAAACTTTAGCTTTATTTGGGCATTTGTTACATGAATTGCCTATTAGGATTCATCTTGCCTGTTGGAGTAGCTCAGTGAAGGTTGAAACAAGACAATCTCAAGAATCCGGCAATCCGCATTGTGTTTTCCCGGCTCTGCTTAGCAGCAGTTCTTGAAGCTAGGATAATATCTATCATCAGTGGAACAGGTAAAAATAAGCCAGAGCCAAATAATTAATATTTATCAAGTTTCCTATACATATATATATATATCAAATTATATGTATTACATATTTTAAAAATTAATCGAAGGAAAATTTTTTTTTTATTTTGTAAAGCCATTTTTGAACATATAAAATTAGAAGAAATACTAGAATTAAATGTCTTAATTAGGAACAGAAACGCATCAAAATATATTTAATTTGTAACTATATAAAATTGCATAGAAATTGCATATGTACTCAATATATTTATTTAATTTCATGTAAATGTGATCATTAGAAATAAGTGAATTAGTTTGTTAAATAAATTACAGGGTATAGTCATAGTCGAAATCGCTTAACTATTGCTTTACCACTCGTTTTTGCATACAAATGCCCTTTGGCTTTTGCTTGGCATCAGCGACAACAACGACAACAACAATAACAACAACAAGAAGAACAGCAACAGCCGCAACAGAGCAGTAAACGATACTAATGTTGCAGTTGCAGTTGCAGTTGCATTGGATGTCGAAGTCGAAGTCGACGTTGTACATATTATTGCATTTTGTAAGCTAAGTGATTTCAACATAGTTATTTCTGCCGCTTTTTATTTCCAGCTGCTCTCTGTGTGTGTATGTGTGTGTGTGTGTGTGTGTGTGTGTGTGTGTGTGTGTGTGTGTATGTGTGTGTGTACTTGACTCAGCTGCGGGTTCCTTCATCACCCTCATCAGCAGTTTGGGTCCTTATGGTTAGCCTCATCCTACCACCCTCTCCACCTCTCTCCACCGCTCTCCACCCTGGGCATAATAAAAGTTGCTCTCTAGCGCACTTACTTGACGACTTGGACAACTTGGATCTGGTTGCTGCTTCTTTACAATTTCATTGCCGTGAACTTTTCACTAAGAAAAATTACAATGTTGATAAGTTAAAAGCCGACCGACTGGGGCGGTGGGCGTGTCGCCTTGCTGCAACGCGTCGCGGCGCGGCGCGGCACGGCGCAGCGTGGCAAACTCAAACGCAAACGCCTAAGTGGCCCTTAAGTGCCTGCCTCAAGTTGTGGTTCTCTGGCAACGCCGCGTTGCGACGCGTCGTCAATCGAATTGCATTTTTCCCTTTGCCATTTCAAAGTTGTTGACGCAACCGCTTTCGGCACTTCAATATTTTCACAAAATTTGCTCGCGGTTTTTTCTTTAAAACTTCGCACAAAAAAAATTGATCCTCAGTGCAAAATTTTGGCTAAACAAAAAAATGCAAGCATTGATAAAATACTTTTCGATTAAATCTTTTGTTAACAAAAAAATCTTGCGTTATTTATTATGCAACTCTTATATATAACTATATATATATATATAACTCATAGCTTATTTTAACAAGAGATTTATTTTTTCTTTGTAGATATTCCATTTGGATTTTGCGATTGAGAATGCGTGCTTATAATACAAATAATCATTTTAAGGTGAATTGGGCCAGCACATAATAAAATAAATGAATAATGAATAATACTCAAAGTGCCACATCAATAGATGAATTAGAAAATCAATTCAATATTTATTTATTGGATTAAATATGGTAACGAATTGAAAACTAATCATAATAACTAAAACATAAAACATAAAATATAAAACAATCTAAAGTCTAGACTTGGAGTCCGTTGGGCATTTATGCAGTGACAACAACAACAACAACAACAACAACAACTGCCAAGCTGTCAAAAGCTCAGGTATCCTAAATGCTCCCGCAGTGCAAACTGCATATCAAACGCAACAGTTGCAACAGCAACAACAGCAACAACAACAACAACAACAACTCGATTCAACAACAATAAAAGCAGCAGAGACCAAGTTTTGAATACCCTGGAGAGATGGAATGACATCGCCGAATGCATTTAGTTTAATTACGCAATTAAATTGCTTTGCCATCGACTTGAGAGACTGCAACTCCCACAGCGTCTAAACAACCGCCAAGTCGCCACTCCACTCCACTCCAATCCAATCCACCACCACCTCCACCCGTACCAGCTCCCCCCCCCCCCACAAAGGCCGATCGAACGAGTAGAAAGCTTTGCCACAGCTTGGGCTCTATTCATTTGTGGTAAGCGTAATTCTAGTTCAATTATTAAATATGCGCACAGCACATGCTGCGCCAATAATTGGTTGATCATTTCCTCCAAAAAGCAAAAACAAAAAACTGAAAGTCATAGTCGGAGTCGGAATTTAAATGTTATTTGTGATCTCTAATTGTTGTGCACGTTTTGTACAAAAAGTGAAAGTACACTTTATTCTCTCAATGTTCTTTTTCTACTCTAACTCCATCGATTGTTGTTTCGAGATTTGTTCAAACATTGCACAAAAAATTATTCTACTCAAATGTGAAATAAAGAGGTGTGTTCAAAAAGTATCGCGAATTTTGAATTTTCGCGGGTTACGTATATTCGAATTTCGATTTTTTTTTGTGGCGTTATGTTGGTACTCATGTCTCTCACTTATGCCGACAAGCTCGGCCATTTTGAATGTTCACTTAATTGTTGACAGCTGCTTTGCTTGTATAATATCTCATGGGGATTACTTTGAAAGGGACAAAATAGATATTCATGAATAAATAAATAATTTTTGAAAAAACACAAAATTCGCGATACTTTTTGAACACACCTCGTATAAATAAGACTTGCTACTATTATTTAATAGTTTTACCTTTCGTCTAAATTATAGATGTCAGTTGCTAAACTACAAAATTTCACCAGACATTTTTGAAAAAAAAAATTATATATTAAAAAAAAAGAAAAAAAAATTTTAACATAGACTTAAAACTCTTTTAATGCGTACACATAAAAAAAAGAAGATTAAAGTTAGTTGGTGGACTTCTAGTAACTTCCTTAAGTTTCAGCTTTTAAAGCTGGTTTTGGGGGAAAGGTTGAACTTTTGGTTAGTTTGTTGATGGTCATTCAGCCCATTGAAATATTTAATTCTGCTTATATGATCCCCCCTCGCAGCAGCAAAGAATAATAATTGTTTTCGCGCACTTTGGAATCGAGGAATGCCCTTTGGCTCGAATGCAGTTCAGCGAAGCTTGTAACAATTCTTTGTGCCAGTTTTGCGTGCAACAAAAGTTTATTTGTTGCACTTCCCTCGTGCGGATAACCTGGAAGCAAAGAGAGAATTCACCTTTCACTCTAAATGCGCTCGTCTCTGCAGCAATAATGCTGTGGGCCAATGTGGGTTGTGGGCAATAAAAGTTGTCGCACTCCGGCCGTAGTTTCTTTGACTTTTTCACAAGAGTGGATTTCAATGACTTTTTTTTATCGCCAACTTGCCGCTTTCCTCTATACTTCTATACGGATTGCAATTTGCTCTTTTCATGACATTTGCTTTTAATCGCATCACAAATGCAGCATTGTCATTGCAACTTGAGTCCTAGTCCCAGATTAACCCACACCATTTTACGGAGCTGCTGATTATGTCATGTCTGCCATCAATATTATCAATTTGTAGTTAGCTAAAGAGGCCATTAAACAAGCCCAACAGCATCGCAATATTGGCAGCAATTTGCAAATTCTGCTAACGCTGAACTATATAGCAAAATTAATATTGTTGTTGTTGTTGTTGTTGGTGGTGGTGGCACTTTAGTGGCACCGTCTGGCAATCTAATTCTAGCATTGGCATCCACGCTAATAACTTTGAAGAGTTTTCGCTGAGTCTGGGGAATGGAGCTGCAAAATTAATCAACTACTCGTATTTCCGCCATAAAAGTTTCCGACATATTTTCAAAGGAGGCGAAGGCGAAGGCGCGGCTGGCAGATTGCATTTCCACTTCATCAGCATTTTAATGGCGCTTTATTGTTGGCAGTCGGCTTATTGACAGCATCACCATCAGCATCAACATCAGCATCAGCATCAGACCATCATCACAGACTAGCATCAGAGAAGCAGCAGCAGCCAATTGAGTTAGTTACTTAATTCAAGTCGACATCATGGAAGTTCCATGCGACTCCATGGAACTTAAATTCATCGCTCAATTTCCAACACTTGAACACAGATTGTTGTTGTTGTTATTGTTGTTGTTGTTGTTGTTGTTGCTTGTGTCAATTGATGTGCGCGTTTTAATTAATGAAATAATCAAGATCATATTGCGTCGATTATGTCGCATCGCTGACACAATTATCATTAGCAATCAGTTCATTTGAAATGCAAATAGTCCCTGTCAATTTTCCACACAATAATGATGATGATGATGATTATGATGATAATGAAGATGACATTAATTTTAATAATAATAATAATGTGGCGTTGATACCGTTTCTGCTCACTCTGTTGCCATTATAATGTGCTGATAAATGCAATTTCAGCATTCAAGATGCTAGAAAGTGCAGAAACATGCCAGCTCAAAATTGTGTACAATAAAAAATATATATAATATATATATTTTAAATGTTTACCAATGTTATGTTGTCCACACACAAGCAACATTCTTATCGATCTCTACAGCAAGGCCAAATAATTCAGGAATTTCGTTACCTCGATTTTTTTCCAGTCAAAAAAAAACATTTACATAAATTCGACTGTATATATATTTGGCTAATTTACCCACATATTTGGCATACACACATAAGTAGAATATTAATGACAACCGGTTAACGCACAAAATTCGTTGCAAGTTTTTAGTCAACATCCTTTTCATGGGATCGTCTAATGTAGTCCAAATAAACACATACAAATCAAAAATCACGCATTTCTAATTGAAACTGCACAAAAACCGAATAACAAAAATAACAACAAAAAAAAACGAACATCCAAAGGAGTCATGTGAAGAAGATGCCTGTCTTCAAGTTTCAGTTAAAAGTTGCAGGAATGCGTGCAACGGCCGCATCGGGTGACAGTTGCAACGAACGTCGCGCCGCCGAAACGAATTTCAAGATACAAAGCATTTAGTTGAATGCTTAAACATATGTATGTATGGCATATATATATATATATGTATGTTGCAGTTCAAAACACGATATCATTTTCGCAAACGACCATTTTTTTGAAGAAGAAAACTTAAAAAAAAAAATAAAAATGAGACTTTGAGATTTGTTGATCATTTTGAGCTTTGTATAAATTGTATGTAATTTTGCAATAAATAAACTATAGAGTAAAGATACACAATATAGTTTAATAATATTTGGATATGATTGATTTTTGTACAGTCTTTTTTTTATATATTATTAAACTAAAGTAAAGAGTTTTGGACTTAATTGCCTCTTATTGTATGAATTAAATAAAATCGAAATACAGCTGACATAGAAAATGAAGTTCAAATCAAAATTAAATATTGTGCGATGCTTAATCGAATTGCTGAGCGTTAATAAATAATTAACTAATACATAAAAAGAGTTTGGGTTGATGGCGTTGCAAGTCTGATGACTTAGCTGTGAAGCTCCCTGCTCGGCTAACATTAAACGTCACTCCAAACACACCGGTAGATGAACGGACAGAGAAAGACAGGCAGGCAGACAGACAGACAGACAGACAGACAGACAGACAGACAGAGAGACAGACACACAGTGAAAGACAGACTGAGATGCAGACGCTCGATGTGACGCTTGACGCTGGCACTTGACGTATGCCAAAGGCATTTAAGCTGTGGCACGCATGCGCAGCGGCAACGCCAGCGATGCACACAACAGCGTGTGCAACGCAATCCTGAAAAGGGATGGTTGCCCGCTCCATGGGCGAGGGATTGGTTTGGGTGGGGTGGAGTGGGGTTTGCTGCGACTGGGTTTGGACGACTACAACAAGGTGAAGTAGTTTTTTTCTGTTTTTTTTTTGTTTTTTTTTTGTTTTTGGTTCTTTATTTTGTTAAAAAACTACCGTTTAGCTTTGGCTCGTTTCCAATGCTGTTAGCTTTTTTTTTTTGGCTGTTTTTTGCCACGTCCGCTGTGCATTTCGTGTGCTTCGATGCCTGTTCGCCAAGCTCCCAAGCATTTTATTTATGCGCATTTTATACGCATCATTTGGAACGAAGGCGAATGGAACTGATGCTGTAGCTGAAGCTGTAGCTGTAGCTGTAGTTGCAGCTTCAGCTGGAGTTTGCGTTGGATATGAAGTTGGAGCAGGTTGTGGGCATGGCATATAGCAATTTGGCCCACGTCCAAACCGTTGAATTCGCGTTTGAACTTGTGAACCTCTCCGTCTGTCATTCTCTGTGTATTATTGTTACTGTTGTTGCTGCTGCCGCTGCTGCAATAGGCCTAGCCTGCCATTGTCATGCAACATTATCGTCAGCCATCAACAGCAGCAGCAGTCGCAGTCGCAGCAGCAGCCAACAGCCTCAATCTCAGGCTGGCCATTGTGCCTTCTGAATGACGATGACTGGCTAAGCAATCTTCTGCTCGAATGCCGCCACGTACGCAGATTTGCGAAAAATACACACAAACACACACACACACACACACTAACACATGAAGAGAAATTCATGGTGCATGCTTTGCTGTTGCTGTTGTTGTTGTTGTTCTTGTTGCAGTTCGTCCTGCGTTGACAACTGACATCTGGCATCTGGCAACCGTTCATATAGAGGAAGAGTCTCTAGGCTCTGTCCGCCTCTAGCTTTTCAAAATGTCCTGCCGCTTCCATGTCAGCATCCATATCGACTCCTCCTGGGCTCCATTTTGCCTCCTTTTTCTCTGCTGGACCGCTGTTTGTGTTAGGTGTTTTCTTAATTTTCATTTTTCGGTGTTTTTTGAATTTTTGTAATCGCTTTTTGATTTTTTTTTTTTTGTCTCCTGTTTTTTTCTTCTGTCTCTTCGTGTTTTTTGTTTGATTTGGCTTTGGTTTCGGTTGGCGTTTTTGCAGTGTTCCTCTTCATCATCAACACTTTTTACCAATTTTTTATGTGCTTCCTTGATAACAAAAAAGGGAAATATTTATTTGCAATTGCTCAGAAATTTCACAACAGTTTTGTCTACAAATATTTACTCTCACAGGAGAAGTTATTGAAGAAGAAGATTTTTGAAATTACACAAATAATACAATAAAATATTTTTTCGTTTAATTTTCTTGCAAAATATGACTTATTTTACATAATTTTTTTTTATTTTTAAATCAAGTGATTAATCGAAACAGATTATGAATTGTAATTTTATGTTTTCAGTTTGGTTTGGTTTGGTTTGGTTTGGTTTTTGGTGTGCTTAAATACAAATATTGTATAATAAAATACATTAATATTTGTCAGATATATTCAACCCAAAAGTGTGTAACAATTTGCTTTAAATATGCTGACGAATGACGAATGCAAAATATCCATTAAAATAAAATGTGTGTAAGTATGTCATTAAGTAAATAAATGAATCTACTGCAATCCGCATATAACTAATTCTTTTGGTATATGAAAACTATTCCATTGGAATTTGTTTCTTTAACTTGTGCATGGGATTCAGGCATGAATATTTTAATTATGTTCTCGCCGAATCAGAAACTTTATAATGTAAAATTCGTTGTATTAAATCTGACAAGCTTAATCGCACACACACTCAAATACACACAATTTGTTTGTAATTCTTTCTGTTCTGCCGTTTTCAGTTTAAACTTACTCTTAACTCTTTTTGGCAAAAAAAAAAAAACAAGCTGGCGGCTTTTGCTTCCTTTGACAGTTCAATGACTGCCCCAAAAAGTTGCATTTGAAATTAATTCTGTTGCGGACCGGATCGCGACTGCATTACCCGCCCAAGCGGTGTTTGTGAAAGTACCAGAAACCACGCCCATTTGCGCCTATTAAACCAAGATGCCTTCATACAAATAAAAAAAAAAACAAAATTTATTTAAAAGACTTTTCAATCACCGAAATTGCTTAAAGGATATTTGCTATTTGAATAGCTTCAAAAAAGATATTCAGCTTCTTTTATTAGGAACTCATCCACACAAATTACTCTGCACATCATCGATTTGAAAATCACAAGCAAAATATATTATTTTTAAGTATAGAGTAATAAATTGCTTAAAATGCTAAG
Source organism: Drosophila multiciliata (assembly GCA_037043605.1). Classification (NCBI taxonomy): domain Eukaryota; kingdom Metazoa; phylum Arthropoda; class Insecta; order Diptera; family Drosophilidae; genus Drosophila; species Drosophila multiciliata. The sequence continues at coordinate 67,576 of JBAMBF010000579.1, forward strand.
AACATAAATAGCTTAGCTCAATTAAGATACCAATTCAAAAATTGATTTATAAATATATTTTTAGTTTTTAGAGGATGGCCTGTCGTTTTTACCTTAGCTCATTTCTGGCCGAAAACTTTAGTGACACATAAGCAAATTGATTGAAGTATCGCTGCCCGTCATCATCCATAATTGTATTAATTACGGCGCCAGCATCAACCACAATTTGTGGCAAAATCAAATTAACTTGCCGCCGTGTTTTTTCCACGCTTTGTTGCATCAAAAGCCAAAAGTCCCTGGACGGAGTCGAGCGCTCAGTGTAAACCGCAGACAATTGCAAATCGAAATTAATTTTGCGGTTTCTTTTTTTTTTTTTCATTATACCCAAGTGGGCAAAAAGTGGGTATATTTTGGGTTTAACTTAAGCTCAAGTTCTTATAATATACATAATTTCGTTTACTTTAGCATGTTTTAAAATTGTAAAGTGTTGCCGCATCTGAAAATCAATTTCAGTTAGTGATGAATTGCTCACAATGGGTATCTCATAGTCGAACATTAAAAACGATGTAGTATTAAGTAACCGAACAACAAAGCAACAAACAATTGTAAAACAATAAACAACAAACTGGCAATTGAGCGTCCCGACGGGTTCCATAATTGCATAAATTATGCGCAATTAAACAAATTTTCCGCAAAAAGAAAAGCCATGTTTTCGCACACAAACAACAAAAACAAAATGTTTAAATAATAATATCAATAGGCCAATGAACGAGGAGAAGCTGATTGGAAAGCTTCTCAAAAAGTCTATAATCGAGAATAAAGAAATAATTCGAAATATCTTAAAATAATTGAAATATTTATTTCATTTAAACAGCTCACTATAAAAGAAAACAAAAAGCGCTCAACTTTATTTAAAGAAATTGAATATTACTTTTATAACCAAAATGGAAAGATAAACGGTTAAAGACAATCCCAATTTTAATATATATGATTTAAAAAGTCTTACTTAAAGTGAGCAAATCTGAAACAATAAAGTAAATATTGGCTCATTGCCCAATTATTAAAGGTGATAAGTTAAACCATATATATACCCTCTTTGTTGTGGTACAGTGTATCTAAGAGGTGTGCATTATAAAATTTCAAATCAATCAGAAAGTGCCGGCCAAACTCTCAATGGGGCTACACGTCTAGACGAGTATGGCCCAAACTAGGACTCGCATCCAAAAGTTGCTGAGTTTGATTTTAGTTTTTGGGCAATTCTCAATGGTTTTAATAGTTTTGTTCTTTTGTAGCGTAATCCACTCATGCAACAACAACAACAACAACAACAACACGAGCAACAACTGTTTTATAGAGCAATACAAAATGCTTACAAAATGATGTCAGCTTCCACATCGGAGCGGCAATGTTGTTGTTGTGCCCCCAACCGCTGTTGGGTGGTCGTAAATTATTATGATTATTGGCAAAGGAGTTAATGTGCAAAAACAACAAGAATGCCGTATGAGTTGGGTAAGGAGGTGGGGCATGCGGCAGCATACAGCATGCGGCAGGCAGTAACCAATCGGTAACTTGTTAGTGGGCACAAGAACTAGCTGCCTTTTGCGAGACGGAAGCAGGCAACTGAGAGAGGGGAGTGTTGCTGATGGGGTGGGGGGGGGGGGTGCTTAAGGAGATGAAGGCAACGCAACGGTTAAGGCTGTGTGTGCCCGTAAATAATGCCGCAAAACGTGCAGCACGATCGTGAACTTGGGCAGAGGCAACTGGCAAATATCGAAGACGAGGCAGTTAGAGAGAGGATGCAACTACGACCATACAGCTTTTGACTGAAGATGGGGGCTGTGGCAATTCGCGTAAAATTATAAATGACTCTCGGGTAGGCGTTGCCCAATATCGGAGCGAAAGGAGCAGCCGGCAATATCGAGGAGGCGTTGGAGGCATTCATTAGACCAGAGACCCAGAGCGAGAGATGCTCTCGAGGATTGCGACAGGGTAGGTAGGGTGAAGGCGATTGGTTGACGAAGTGGGTAGAGGCGGCTTAGCTGCATTGCAAATATTAATTCGTGACGAGTACAAGAGGATGATATCTGCTAACCACAACCACAACAATAACAACAACAACAATAAAACAACAAAATGTGTTTTTTTTTTTTTTTTTTTTTGCCAAGTTTTTGTTTGTTGCGATTTGAATTGTGAACGTTGGGGCGACTTCATTAGCGCCTGGCAAATTTAACACCTCGCAATGAAGATGACGACGACGACGATGACGACGTGATGGGGATATTGGATTACATACGTAGTCGTGGACGACGACGTCGACGTTGCATCGATGTGGACATGCTGGACGCGATCAGCGTCGCGTCGCAGTCAGAGTCGTTCCACTGATAATGATCATCAACGCCATATTTAACGCCATTTAGGCAGCAGGATGCCCAAACTCCTACTCCAACCAACAGCAACTCTTACACCGAAAAAAAAACAACTCAATGTGACATTTGTCAAAAAAAAAAAAAAAAAAAACAATTTTTAAGTCATTTATTTATATTAGTTTTTTGTAATTTAAATGTGCCTTTCGCTGTCTGCAAGACAAGTTTTTGATTTATATTTTCCATAATTCGATATATTTTTTCAATTTATATATATGTATATTATATTTCTCGATATTATTTTGGTATTTTTGTTCGGTGTAGTTCAAGTCTCAAAGTCAAACTCAAACTCAAACTCAGTCTTTGGTTCGGGTTCGGGTTCGGGTTCGTTGTTGTGACCGCTGGCGTTTGTGTAAGCGATGCCTGGCCAAGAAAGGGGAGCGGAATAAGGGGGGGCAGAGAACGGGTGTTTGCTGCCAGACAATGAAATGTAATGGCAATACGTGCATTTATTTATAACGGATTTTATTTTAGCCAGAGCCACAATGCAACTGCAGCATGACAACATGCAGCTGAAGTCTCCCTACTCCACAGCTCCAACTTCAACTGGCAAGTCCAGATCCGAATGCTTGGGATGCGTTTAATTTTATTTAAGTATGTGTGTGTGTGTGTCTGTGTGTCTGTGTGTTTGTGTGTGTGTCGGAGTTACTCTCGTTACTTGTTAGCATTTTGTGGGCGTCTGTGGCTACACCGGCACAGCTCGTACTTTATTATTTTAGCATTTGTGCTCATCTCGGCCCTTGCAGCCAGCCGCCTTGGCCAGAAACTGGCTTTCAATTTATTTCCTACTAAACGGCCAGAAACGTGATGAACGCATTTTGTGCGCCTTTCCAGTTGTTCTGCATCCAATTATACCCTGTAAACCAATCAAAATTACCAACATGCCACAATAATTAAGTGTTGTGAATGTGCCCAAGAATTATATCTGATCACTGACAACATTTCAATGTTTAATTCTCAAGTTTCGAGTTTATGTAGATACCTTTACCAAGTATCCAAAATCGTATAGACACTTTCACAGGTTTTTCTCTAGTCGAGCAATTTTTTATTTTTTCCATTTCGTTGAGTTTTCTCGGTTTTTGTTTTTCCTCTTTGCCTGCGGCCAAAGAGGAAATACTTTATGGGCATTGATAATTTGGGCCATAATGTGCAGTGAAATTGACTCGCTTAGCGTCTGCTAATTTATGTGACCGGCTTGCTCTAACAGCTACAACAACAATGTGGCAACAACAATGTGGCAACAACAATGTGGCAACAACAATGAGCCGAGTGATGCCAGCTAGCCAAATAAATAAGCGCCTTGTTCAATTGCCATGTGGGAAAGCAATGTTGGTGATTTTGGATCATATTCACCTTGCCGCAGTGATTGTTAAATGTTTTGCAATTGACTGACTTGGCCAGTTAGGCGGCCAACAGTTTGTCATTGTCGCGGAGCATGCGCCTTTTCCGTACAATTACCATAATTTCAGCGCAGCCTTTAAGGATTTAATGAACACTTCGCGGTTGCAACGTTGCACACAAATTGCAAACCAGTAGCTGCCTCAGTTGTACACTGGCAACGTTATGGATAATGATTGCTTCTGGCAATGACTTTGACACTGCAACCAACAACTGCCGCAAATGCTTGCTCCCGATTCTTGCATCATTTTTTAGACATTTTCAATTGCAACGTGGCTGCTGCTGATGGAGGCAATCCAGTTTTTGTGTTGCAAACAAAAAAAAAACAGTGACCAACTACTAATAACTATATTTTTCTTCAGTAAGAATTCATGTTGCAAGAAAACTCTTTTCTTTTATATGTTTGACTTAAGGATAATATTAAATATTAGGCAGCTAAACTTTTGTCCCGGATGTGGATTGTTTTTGATTTCATTATAAAATAGTTGAAAAACTTATCTGTAGCAATTATGTTAAATAATATTATCGCCCCCCTACTCAGAACCTATATTTATTCCAAGTTGCACTCTGACAACAAATAAGAGAAAAATAATTGATAGGCAAAAGTAAACATATTTGCCAAATCAGGCATTGCATTGGTAAGATTGACTGATCTAACTTACGGCAACAACAACTACAACAACAACAACAACAACTTACCATTGCCACTTAGTCCATATCCAACTGCTGTTTTTCTGATGTTCGGCCACTTTGGAGTGCAGTTATAACGTACAGTAAGTTAGTTGGCCAGCTAAAATAAAATAAAACAAAAACAAAAAAATTTGCGAGATTACGACTCACTTTCACCAGGCACAACAACAACAACTAAAACAACAACAACAGCGTCGCTTGTGTCGCCTGTGCTACTGACTTGACCAACGATAACCCACACGAAGCGCAACGTTTTGGGGGCAGCGGCTGTTGGTGGTGCGGCAGTGGGGGCGGCTCATCTGTGGCCTGGTGTTAAGTGTAAAAAGCCATAAACATGTTTTCGCAGATCCACATTGCAGCCAGGGGTAAATTGCACGCATGCCACACTAGGCTGTCGGTGGTGGCAACAACAGCAACAACTGCAACAATGGCTTGCCACAAGGTTTTGAGTACATGATAGCACCTACGCTCAGCAAAAAAAATATATATATATGTCCTGCACAGCAGGCAGTGAACCCTACTCTCAACAATAATGCAGTTTATAATTTTCTGCATTTTGTGAAAGTAAAAATTTTGGAATTCAATTTAAAAAAAAAAGATCACAAAAAAAACTAAAAAAAAAATATTATTTAATTTAATTCGATTTAATAACGCACTTTTTTTGCGAGTGTATGTAGCATGTAGCAAGTCCAAGACAGCCTTTTGAAACGCTGTGGTTGCAGTTGCAGTTGCAGTTGTTGTTGTTGTTGTTGTTGCCGCTGTTGCTTTTGCTGTTTATGCCATAAACACTTCATCGACACTTAACCGAGTGCGTCCAGAGGACCGCGTGTCCCCTCAGCCAGCTTTCGACTATGTGATACATCAAACATGAGCTGCAAACAACGTTTATTGTTGCTACTCTCGTCCAAGATGGAGCTCGGGTTCGGGCTCGAGTTCGGCTGCTACACTTTCCTTGGCCAAGTTGCGGAAGCAACATTTAATTGACTTGGCGTGTTAAGCGCTGCATACCAGCACATAACAGCAATCAACCGACAAACAACTTCTTGGGACGTGCGCGGATGACGACGACACACTTTGGCCACTTAGTGGCTGGATTGGTGGATCGAGTGCAGCACCAACAACAACAACAGCGGTATTCAAACAATGCCAAGTAGCTTCATAGTTTATTGAGCGCTACTGATTGAGCGAGCAATGCTGCCGGGCAACTCGTCAGCCAACTGAGAGACAGATGCAGCCTTAGTCACTGCCCATTAGCGCTGTCAGTTGTCCAAGCGGCGCATATCATTTACAAATGCTGCGACATGCACCGAACATCAAAACAGCACAGCGAACTGACTCCCAGCCAGCCAGCCAGGCAACCCGAACGAACTAACGACCAGTGTCCACAGACAACTGACCAGTGACCAGTGACCAGCGACGACCAATGACACTGGCCATAAGCCGATTACCATCGCACCCAGCGGAGAGCGGACAAGGGACACCGGTCATGTGCATGGACACATCGAGGTCAGAGGAACCGCGACAGCGTCCAATTTTGCCAGCTGGATCGCGCATCGTTTTTCTCCAGTTATTTTGATGCCTCCTGGTTCGCTTGCATTTCAATAACAATTACGCCTTGTAAAGTTAAGCGGCAGAATCAATTAGTGCAACGCCTGGGCAAACAGGTAGTTGCCAATCTACTACACCACGTCCCTCCAGCTGTTTTGCCCTCTCCTTGTCAGTTGCTCCGCGCTCCCTTGCTCCGCGCTCCCTTGCTCCGCGCTCACTGTTTCATCTTCCGCACAATTATAGCTGTACATATGAACGATTCAAGTCTAGGGTTTTTCATTTATTGACTATTAAATTAAACCTATATATCTATGATGGTTTTCCTGGTTTGTCTTCTTTAAATGAATGATTTTATATGACTGAATAATTATATATATATATATATATATTTTTCAAATCCATTTGTCTGGCGACAAATTCATATTCAACTTATTAACTCCATCTGCATTATATATCTTATTGGGTTTTTTTTTCTATATGATTGAATAGAATTTGAATTTGATTGAATGTATTTTGGTTATAACCATATACTTATAGTGTAATAATCTGAATAAATATCCAAGACATAGTTTTCTGTGTACTGCCTGATTAATATGCGCGTGTGAAGGGAAGACATTGATTTGCTTCGGTAGTTAATCAGCTTCCATTTAACTAACATCAATCAGAGGCCCCACATTTAAATGCCATTTACACAGCGTTTAAGCCAAATTGATTTTTCCAACGATCATCCTACAATGCAATTATAATAATTTTTTTTAAATTAGCAAGTGGCAGAATATCAGCTGTGTGACTGCTCCTTGTAACAATGGCAGCTTATTGGGAAATTATTCTAATTTGGTTCCAAAATAGATGTGATTTCCAAATAGCAAAGTGTTTGTGTTTTAATAAAATTCATGTTATTTGAATGTGTTTTTCGAATATATATATAACAGCTAAGTAGGCATTGATTTCTTTGCAATATTAACCCCGAGCTAAATAACATTTACTATATTAAATAATGTTCAAAAATTGTTTGTGCTCGAATAAGAAAAATGTGAATGTCAAAGACATAGCAGCCCTCGACCCATCAAAGATCCTGACATTTGTTCAGGAACTCGGGTTGATGGAGGAGCTATAAGCTCGGAAGGGGGCACAATAGATCAATCAGGTCGCAGTGCACAAAACCCCAAATAAATAATCTAAAAAGAAAAATTTTAGAATGCTCACCGACAATAACTGAAGGGATTACGATAGGAAAGTTGAGAAGGGCGATTCTATTCGCTACAATGGAAAGTACAATCTCAAGCACAAAAATGTCAATGCCACTTAAATTGCAACAAAAATGTTGCACAAGTTGGTCAATAACGGCATATATATAAGCCAAGGGCAACTCACCTTAGCATAAAGATGCCGATCAAGCCATCGAATTTTCGCAGTCGGCATTCATTTTGCGTTAAAATTGTCCTTCATCCCGAAGGAACCACAGCCGAGTGAGGGGCTTAATATACGTGCCCCACAAACCGTAACACGTTGCAAGGGCAAGGCAATATCGACCAGTGTCGAAAATACCAAAGCCGAAATGACATTCACAATAGACCCAGTGGATTCATTTAGTTCCCATAAACACCATTTGAACAGCGTTACGAGCAGCACTCGGATTCCATAAACCGGAAGAATGAACGATTGAAAAATTATCAAAAAAAAAAAAGAAGGTTTTTAATTAGAAACTGGTTTAATGATTATATTGATATGATGGCCCTAAATGTGTGTGGCATTCTCGGATTGGCAACACCACATTTACCCAATTAAATTTACAACACTTTCTTCAAAAAGCTAATAATTTAATGATAAGCACAAAAAATATATAATAAACTAAAAGAATTAATTAAGATAACTTTGATACTCATCTGGAAGTTTAAATAATAAATTAATAATTATTAAATATAGAAAATATTTATTTTAGTTGAATTCTTGCCGGCCATTTATAAAGAATTTATTTTTATGTTTGCTATATATATGTAATTCAATAAAAATATTAAGACTAACTAAATTATTATTATTTATGTAGAATTTTGAAATGAGTGTTTCTTGATAAATATGGAATTTAGACAATTGGAACATTTTGATGAATATATCATACGCAATAATTTTAATTAAAATAATCGTAATAGAAATAATAATTATAATAATACATTTCCGCTCACAGAGTCCTGAGCACTTACCGAGCCACATTAAGCAACAACAACAACAACAACAATAACAAAGAAAAAAGTCTTCGGTTGCAGCAGTGTGGAAAAAGTGCGTGTGGCTTGTTTAATTAAAATTTAACGCAATATACTTGACTCCACCACACGAACCCCAAGCCAGCCAACAGTCGCCATCGACTTTTGATAGGGTGCACTCAGCTAAGTTTTTGGAGTGTGCTCCCGGTCTGAATACCCGCAACCAGCACTTGGCATCAAAGTATCTGCGATATGAGTATCGCGACTTGGTCCAACCTGCTCGTCTGACGTTGCCGAGGCAGTTGCTGCTGCTGCTGCTGAGATTCGCGCCCCACTGGTGTGTTGTAGTTTGTTGTTGTTGTTGTTGGGGGGCTTTTTTTCAAGAAATGAAAGATTCGATGCTTGAAGGTTTAACGAACTCAAGCGCTGGGACAACCCCAGAATCAGGCAGCTGTATGCTGTATGATGTATGCAGTATGCTGTAGCAGGAGCAATAGCAGGAGCAGGAGCAGGAGCAGTAGCAGGAGCAGTAGCAGGAGCAGTTTTAGCTTCAGCTTCAGCGCCAGCTCCAGCTCAATTTTTAGCTGCAGGATCACAAACGTCAACTTTTTTTTTTTTGCCTTTGACTGTTTTTTTACAAAAATTTCGTTGCCCTGCTGCAGTTGCTGTTGCAAGTGTAATTTTTACTTTCACCCTCAGCAACTGGTGCTCTTGTTGTTGCTGTTGTTGTTGTTTGTCCCATGTGAGCGCGCTGCAACACTTGTCCTGATGATGACATTCATGCCCAAGAGCTACTCTTAATGGAACACAGAAACAGGCAGATAGACAAGCAACCAACGAGAAAGCTGAGGGTGAAATGCTGATGGGAAGCTGTGCAAATACAGAGTTGGAGAGTTGGAGCACCCTCACAAAAGGGTACACAAAAGCAGAGCTAGCCTGCGCCACATGCCACCAGCCCTACTACTAGCAAAAGCATTTCAATTTGTCTATGCAACATTTTGCATCGAATGACCATTCGATATACAAATATCGACCGTCAAAATTTGTGGATTTTATCGGGCAGCTGCAGCAACCAGCTAAATCTCAGCACATTGCTCCCGAGTACCCAAGCTGCCCCCCAGTTGTGTCACTTCCACACTGCTTACACTCAGAAAAAAAACGTAATTAGACAGTCAAATATGCGTTCGTTTTTTTTTTGTTAATATTTTACTTTTGTAAATCGAAAGAAATCAATACAAAATGTGAAGCGATGCTTTGATTTGAATAAAATGTATCTGTTGCAAGGCAACTCTTTTTTCTCTGAGTGCAGGGCTAAGAAATTATGCACGAAGTAAAAGGCGCTTAAGTGCACAAAATAAAGAAGATGGCAATGATGATGTTGACGATGCTGCAGCAGGTGACCCACGCCCAAGTTTTTGCTCGACAGCCTTCAAAGCCGTCAAGGAAGCTACATCAATGCTGACTGCCTGCTGTGTTGCCACCAATGTTGTTGTTGTTATTATGGGGTTTTTGCTGTTGTTCCTGCCACTGCCACTGCTACTGTCACTGCTGCTGTTGCTGTTGCTGCTGTTGCTGTTGCTGCTGTTGCTGCTGCAAGCATGCCAAAACAATAGAAAGTGCACACATTTATATTGTAAATACAAACATGCGGAAGTTTGAGGGTGTAGTTCTGCATTTTAAGTAATTACGAAACATGGCAGTGACTTCTCAGACCTACCACCCCCCCCCCCCCTACCCTCTAGCACACCCCTCGCCAACATACTCTATCAAGTGGTGCAGTGCAGTGCTGCGCCGACAATTTGTTTCGCATTTTATTTTGCATAATTTGCTTGTTCTAGTGCTATGTACGGTCAAAGGCCAAGAGGTCATCAGACGGATTACAATTAACGCAACCCTCGTGACCGTGTTCTCCTGCTACATGTACCTTGTTCCTGCCTTAATTTTTTGCTGCTCCACATCAACAATGCATCACATCACCCATGATTGACTCACCACAAGTGCTGCACGCAGCCTCTGGTTAAAAGTGTTATTTCTTTTTTAATCAAACTTTTTTTATAAATGATTTCATAATACTGTTAATTCTACTTTTTGTGTGTATAGTCTTAATTTATCTATTCGGTAGTTTTTAGTGTGGTTTTTTAGTTTGTTAACCAAACCACAAATCCGCAAATTTCTGAAAACAGAACTCAGGTAATAATATTGAGTATACGGAAACAAAACGCTTTGCAGATCCAATCCGTCTACAAAATACAAAAATATATATCCCAGTAGAATATCATAATAATCATAACAAATACAGAGAAAACAAAAATAATAAAAATATAAAGCGCATTGCAAAAAAAAAAAAATTTAAACATTTTTTATAGAGATTAAAATGAATATACTAAGGCTGGAAATATCTTATCTCTCTTATGAAAATACATATATATATAAGTATATGTATGTATTTATTATGTATACGTGTTGTCATTTCTTCAGGTTATGCAAATTAATCAAATTGCTGTTTGTCTTCAGTGAACGATTTATTTTTATCTGCGTCATCGAAATTTATCTATGAATTTTCTGTGTTCCATTTGTCGGAGGCAAAGTCAGCTGAGAAAAATGTAAAAAAAAAATGTATTAAAAATATATAGATCAATTGGGCTCGTCCGGGATTTGAACCCGGGACCTCCCGCACCCTAAGCGGAAATCATACCCCTAGACCAACGAGCCAGTTGTTCAACCAGTGCCAAGTTGGCTTTAACAGTGGCCAAAAAGCGCAACAGTTTCAATCGATTCCAAAATACACACAGAAAGCGATCAAATCGGCTGAAACAACAACAAGTGAAAGTTGCTGATGGGGCAACAAAAATTTATATGTTAGCTTCAAGTTAATAAATTGTTGGGCAATATATCATATTCGCGTCGAAAACATTTTAAAATAATGTGCCACACGCCACGCCCACAGTCACTCCTCACTCACTTGGCGTCGTTCAGCGGCAGTAGCCGACGGGTGGACGTACCACCCACCTTCTTGGGCAAGTTTTGGCTGCAGTGGGCCACCTTCTCAATTCTCTTTGGACTTGGATTGCAGCTCCTTCTGCCTTCTGCAACTCTGAAAGGATTTAAGATTGATGTCAAACTCAAAAAACGATACATGCCAAATCTGTCATGTTTTTACTATTGATTAGCCAAGTTAATATTGTAGCTCTCTCTATAAGTTTTTAAGACGAGCTAAACTTAGAAAACATAAGTTAATTTCTATCCAAATAATACCTAATTCTTGTTGAAGTAAGTTTTAATTCAGCTTTTAAAACTTATAAGCTGGAACATTATTCAAATTACGAGTACGAGGTGTGTTCAAAAAGTATCGCGACTTTTGAATTTCCGCGGGTTACGTATATTCGAATTTCAATTTTTTTTTGTGGCGTTATGTTATGTTTACCTGTTCGTCTGTTGTTGAAGTGCTCGGGCGTCCGGCACGCTCTTCGTCGTTCACATCTTCTCGGCCTTCTGAGAACAATTTGTACCACCGATAAACGTTGCTTAGGTAAAAATCGAAGACGATCCAAAACACGTGCAAGCAAAGCAGCTGTCAACAATTAAGTGAACATTCAAAATGGCCGAGCTTGTCGGCATAAGTGAGAGACATGAGTACCAACATAACGCCACAAAAAAATCGAAATTCGAATATACGTAACCCGCGAAAATTCAAAAGTCGCGATACTTTTTGAACACACCTCGTATATCAAAAGAAAATGTAAAAGAAAATTGCCATAATAATATCTCTAATCTCTACTTTCATTCCTCCTGATATTATCTGTTATATCCATTACATCCATCTTGAACACATAGAACAATTTCTGTTTAATGCAGACGCCAACTGCCAACTAAAATGTGTGTTTTTCCAAAAAAAAAAAAATGAAAGCAACCACAGAAGAAGAAGAGCTGAAATTAATAGTAGCTGAAATATGGTAAATGCTAAAGAGAAGAAACAGCATAAGGCAGTTGGCCAAGATGACGCACTGCAGCAGCAACAGCAGCGTTTAAATCCGCTTAAAAAACCCAAGCATTAAACCAAATAAAATATGCATTCATCAAGCAGCTTTGTTGTGCCACATGCCTCCAATTTTTGTAGTTGTTGTTTGTTGTTTGCTTTCGTTTGGTGCCATTGTTGCACATTCACACCATGCTGCACTTGTTGACAATGCATCACGCATACGTCGGATAGCTGCAGGGACATTTTGATAGGAATAAACGACTTGATAGAGAGAGGCGCCGTTGCAAGTGGAGTAAGTCAATGCACCCAACAATAAGCAAAAGCAATGCACAAACATGGGGTGGCATCTTCAGCAGACAGTCAACTTGGAAACACTGCTTCCTGAATATGTTGCGGCAATCGTTGCAAATGTTGTTGTTGTTGCTGCTGCTGTCGGCAATTTGCCAACGCCAATTAGCCATTGAGATCTGGATTTCTTTCGCCCGCTGCGACATGACAATTGCGCGATTCATTTAATTTGTAAATTAACAGGCAATTCTATCAGCTGGCTGGAACACCCACATTGCAACTGACACATTCAGCAAAGGGAACAAAATAACAAATTCTTTCAACAAAGATCTAAAAAAAATATGTTGTATTAAGAATTTCATTGAATTAGCTTAATCACAAATGAATAATCAAATTAATTTACAATTAAATAAAAAAATAAAAACTAGTATTTAAAATTAGTTTCAATCGTTTTGATATGTTATACTTCACATTCGATTTGCCATATAAGATATATATATATATATATATATATTTTTTTTTTAAATTAAATTTTCCTATTTTTCCTGTTTTCCTGTAAATTTCAGAATTTCGCAATTTTATGTTTAAGGCCGACAATATTGTAAGTTTTTCTGAATTTAGATGTAAATTTTATCGGCCTTAAACATAAAATATATATATATATATATATATAACCTTTTTATGTATTTCTGATTAAGTATTTGCGTCTTAGCTTTAAGTGATAATTTCTATGTAAAAATTCCGTGTGGTTGTGGCAAGTGCATTTTTTTCAATGGAAAATGTAGGGGGCGCTGCCCCAGGGGTTGCCCTTGCCATTGAGCGCTATATGTACATATGTGCACAAGGATAAATATGTGCACATAACGATGATTATGCTGATGATCATCCGCTGGTGGCGATGTTTGCAATTGCAATTGGAGTTGGAGTTGCAGTTGCAGTGGCAGCAACATCTTAAATATATTTTCTAATTACTTGTTCGCGTTCGCATGATGCTATCAGACATGCCGCCTTGCCGCCTTGCCGCCTTCCCCCAACAACATGTGCATTTCTGCAACGATGCAGTTGCATCGTGGGGCACTCAAAAAACGTGCTACGCAGAAAAAAAGGGAGCCCTAACTTTGGGTGTGGGGGGGCAGCTGGCTGTGAAACGTGTACTGGGGTTGGCCTGAGTGCATTGGCGACACATAAATTGTAAATATGATAGAAGAACATGCAACACTCTTTTACTCTCTGCTGCTGCTGCTGCCGCTGCTGTTGTTGCTGCTTCCTCTCGTTTTGCGCATAATTATTGCAATGCGTTTTGTTGTTTTTTTATTTTTTTTATTTTTATTTTTTACTTTACACACATCGACTTACGTGCATATCGTACGCACAAATGTACACTCAGCAAAATGATGTCGCCTCATTTTAGAATATGAATTTGTAAGTCAAATGTTTTCTCAATTTTATGATATATAATATATATAATTGTGTAAATTACTTTCGTAAGTGACTGTAAATTTATGAAGTTACTCATTTTAACAGTGCACAGTGGAATTTGAAAATATTTTCAATTAAATTTATAACACAACATTAAATGCAAGTTTTTGGAGAAACCATAAAAAACCGCAATCAGCCCAACATTTTTTTTTGTAAACGTTAAAAAAAATTCGAGTTGAATTGTTTGTGGGACAATTGAATTATTTCTGAATTTGGTTGCACTTTGACTTTTCTGAAGAAAAACCAGTGAGTTTTGCTTTTTTTTTTTACATATATTTCAGATTGAATTTTTCCCAAAATTATTATTTATTATTGTGGCATTAACTATGACGTATATTTTTGTAGCAGTGTAACGCACTCGACTTGTGCGTCTTTCTGTCCATTTATGTTCTTATTGAACACGCGCCTCGCTGCTTGCTTTGTTGTTGTTGTTGCCACTCAATGTGTGCGGCTTTAAAGTGTGCATTGCCACATTTTGTTGGCTGGCAACTTTAACACTTTTTGTGCTGAGTTAGATTTGTTTGCACAGCCAGTGCGTAATTGCAGCTGTAAAATATTTAGCCAGTTATTTGCATATGCGTTCAGCCTTTGAATGTGCTATTTGTAATTAGTGCGAATCGCCTCGGTTTGCCAGCGAAAGTCTTGAGCCACAACCGCAGGCTAATTGAACACTCTCTGAACCCGCACCGATCCCCCCTCGGAAGCACCAGGAAGCTGTTGTTGATATTCTCTTAGTAGTTGTATATGTTTATCACTTCACTTTCTTTTGCAATTTCTCTTCTTGTTCAGCAAAATAAGAAAAAAAATAAAAAAAAAAAAAGGAAAAGGAAAAACCCCACTTGCTCTCAGCTACACTGAGAGAACACAATCAGTACACAATGCTGTACATATTTAAATCTACAAATATAATTTGCACAACTCTTTTGATTTTGCCAGCTAAATATCAAGATGTAAATTTCAAATAAAACCTTTTTAAGTTGAAATGATATTGAATATTTTTTTTGAAAATGTAGCTGAATAGAAGACACAAGCGTAAGCTAACGAGCGACAGAGTGTGTGCACACACACACACACACACCCACAAACACGCACAATTTTAGCTGCATAAACATTGTCCTGGCCAAGGAGTGTGCTCCAACAGATTGTGCTGGCAGCTTGAGTGCTTTTTGCTGCCGACGACTCCTGACTGCTAGTTTGCCCAGTTTGCCCAGTTTGCACAGTTTTCCTGCAGCTTTCAGCTGCTGTTTGGCTTGTGTTCGTACACATCCTTTTAGAGAAGCGTTTGTTGTTGACATTGTTTAAGGGTTTCCGTATTTGTGATGTTGGCAGCATTGAGTGCAGCCAATTCCCAGGTAAAGGCTGAGATTATCAGCAGCTCGTTGCTTTAATTCCAATTCAAGCGGAATTGCTTTGATTCAATTTCAACACCCGCTGTTCCCATTGGCAATGGCCGAGTAGCTAAATTTAGACGCTAATTTGGTGACCTGCTGTGCCAAACGGAGCGCAATGCACTCCATCGCTTTGCCAATCTGTCCCATTGCCGTCTCAGTGCCCTACATCATTCCTGTTCTGAGTCCCATCTCAGGTTACATATCAGCGGAGACAAGAACAAAGACACACACACACACAAACACCGAGAGAGAGAAAGAGGGAGATAGAGAAAGCGATCAGAGACTACGACTCAAATTACCAACCAAATTCTATCTCTTGGACTTTAACCTGCTACGGAGTCATAACTTGGTTTCTTTATCATCATCAGCTTTATTACGTTTTCAAAATTATCGGACTGTTTTTTTTTTTTTTTTTTTGCTGTCCAATCGTCTCTCTACACTCGAAGTAAAACTTTGTCCTACAGTCGAATAGGCTTACATGTCTCATCTCATCATAAAGACTTCCAATAAACTATTTCAAATATTTTATTTTTATTATTATTATTATTATATTTTTTTTAATTTTTACTATTTTTTTTTTTTTTTTATTCAGGATATATATTTAACTTCAATTAATTCATGATATTCATAATTAAAGAAATT
Organism: Drosophila multiciliata; assembly: GCA_037043605.1. NCBI lineage: Eukaryota > Metazoa > Arthropoda > Insecta > Diptera > Drosophilidae > Drosophila > Drosophila multiciliata. The sequence goes on from JBAMBF010000579.1 coordinate 83,594, forward strand.
AGAAGATCGTAAAATAAGAGAAAGTACTTTTCATATTTTATGATTTATGTATTAGTTTCTGGAGCAGAGTATTCCAACATCCCCCAACTTTCTCATAGCTTAAGATTTTTTTGAATAGAACAATATTTTTCTTAGTGTGTCAACGTGTTGTCCTAAGTCAAACAACTGATATTATCTTTACGCTGGGGATCAGTAGTAGCTTAAAAAATTAACTAAAACCTATTACAAATTAAAAAAAAAAAAAAAATGCAGCAAATTCTTTTTTATATGCAATGAACTTTTGCAAAAGTTTGTAAAAACCGGACGGGATTATTTATAAATATATTGAATAATACATTTGTATTGCTAAAATTGATAAATATCGATTTTCGTTGGCAATGACAGATTTACTAAAATTTGATTTCATTCAAAATGCATTTTTTATTAATATCAGCAAGCTCAGTATGATTTGAAAAACTGGATGCAGAGTATCTCTTAGTCGCACTTTATTGGCCAGATTTTTTTCCTTCTTTTTTCAATTAACGAATAATCGTTGCTGCTTTTATTATTTTAGATGTACCTATGAACAGGCATTTCAACTTAAATTAAATTAAAATAAATTAACTAACACATAAACATCATTTTTATTGTTTTAGTTTTAGTTTAGTTTCAATTAAGCTTTAAGCAATTCGCAGCATTTGTTGAATACAAAGTTGCTATCCCAATTGGGGTTTGCCAAACTATTTTAAAATATGCAGATGTCTTCAAAATTGAATAGATTAAATATTGTATTGAAATTGAAATGGCTTTTTTAACTTGCGTGACTTGCAAACTTGTCAACACCTTTTTACAGGCAGGTTTGCGGCCAATGTTATGATTTTTAATTATTATTTTTTATTATTATTTTTTCTTTTTGCAAACTTGGTTGATTTCAATTAATGCATCGGTGAACATAAGAAACTATAATGAAAAAAAAAAAATAAAGCCCAGTAGCGGTCGCTGTTTTGGTATCCATAATTGGCTAGAGGCGTTCGTCGCATCTCATCCGCATCCAAAGACCCACTTAATTATCAGCAATTAATCTCTCCAGTTGCTGTGGTAGTCCAAAGGCAGTTAACACGACAGGTGCTGGGAGTCTGAAGACTGAACTTTGAATTCTATATGATGGGTGCTAAGCGGTATGTGAATCATTTGAATTCCTTAGCCGTTGCACTGTTCAAAAAAAAAAAAACAGTTTTTATTAATAAAATATTTTTTTTTTATAAATATGACTAGATTTTCAGTAAGCAGCAAGCTGGAATTTTACATAAAACGTTTTCAAATTTGTCAAAACTAAAGCAAAGAATTTTTTTGTAAGCTCTTTTTTAAGAAAACAATTATTTTTTTGTTTTTCCCTTATTTTGACTTTAAATTTATGGCACAAAAAGCGCTTTTTTGGCCCATGGTGGCTGTTTTTGAAGGGTGCCAGTTTGTTGAAATTCCTGGAAGCAGTTTTCGCATTTCAAGCAGATGTTTTTTTTTTTTTTTTTATTTATTTATGTTTCTTAGCCACTTGAAAATATTTAGCTAATTGTCGCTAAACATTACCCATTGCAGCGCCGCCATAGGGTAAGCGGCAAGCGGCAACATGTGCCATGGAGGGCCTGGGACTGGGCAGCAGACGCAACAACCACAACAACAGCAGCAGCAGCAGCAGCAACAACAACAATGGCAACAGCGTCGTCGTTGGTGCCGCAACACTGATCAGCAGCAGCAGCAACAGCAGCAGCAGCAACAACAGCGGCAGCCAGCAACAACACGCCCATCATCTGGCCAAGTTGCACGTTCACTCGCACACGCACACCAAGCTGAAACAGCAGCAACAGCACCAGCACCAGCAACAGCAGCAGTCGCATCAGCAACATTCGCATCAGCAGCAGCAGCAACATCAGCATTCGCATTCCCATCAGCCCGCCAATCAAAACTATTACACGCAACAGCAGACGCAACTGCAAAGACTCAAGCAGCAACAGAAGCTGCAACAGCAACAGCAACAGCAGCAACAACAACAACAATTGGAAGGCATTCATGGCATGGGCAAGGGACACGTGCCTAAGCATAGTGCTGGCTGCTTGCAGTTTCCACCGCCACCGGATTACCCGCCACCGGCTTCCAGCAGTCCGCTGCACAAGTCCGCCGGCAGTTCACCCATTGCCGTTGCGGCAATTGTGAGCAGCAACACAACGGTTGCTGCCAACGTCGGCAGCGTTGCGGTCAATGGCAATGGGCGGCGTCAGCTGTTGCCACGTTATCCGGATCCCGATCCGGATGCCATTGAAATCTGTACGGAGCAGGAGCTGTCACCGCATCATCTCAAGCAGCTAACGCGGCAAAGCAAGACTCTGGGACGTGATAACAGTGAGAAACAGTGGCAGCAACTGCAGCAGGCGAACAGTCTGCATCATGTGCACCATCATCAGCAGCATTCACATCATCATCAACATCCTCATCTACATCATCATCATGCCCATGCCCATGCCCATGCCCATCACCAACATCAACATCAACATCAACAGCAGCATGATTACTCATATGCGTACTATGAGCCCGGCGCCGCAATGCGTCACTCCAATGTACCCAAGCCGGATGGCAGCATAAATGTGGAGTCCAGCTGCTGTGCGGCTGCGTTGCAGCCACAAGTTGATGTTGGGCCACCGCCGCCAAACTCGATACGCGCCCTGCTCTCCAAGGGCAAGAAGAACAAGCAGCTGGTGTCGCCGGCGACGCTGCAATCGTATCAGACGCGCTACCACAAGCTCACCACAGCTGCAACAGTAGCAGCAGCAGCGGCAGCAGCAGCAGCAGCAACAGCAGCAGCATCAACAACAACGACAACAGCAGCAGCAGCAATTGTAGCCAACCAGAGCGAGAATTTCTACGAAGAGATCAATGCGGCCGCGTTGCAGTCGGGCAAGGTTGCACAGCCACAATTGGGCTGCAGCATTGGGTCGCATTCAGCTGGCTCACTGAATCAGACGCTCGTCGAGGAGGAGCTGCGTCGAGTGCAGCATCGCCATCACAAGATACTCGGCGAGCTGAATCTCAGCGTGGAGGCTATGCTTATGCCCGAAAGTCCACCCAAATGCAGTCCACCAGCTGCTGCTGCTACTACTGCTGCCGCTGCTGGTGGTACTCCACCCAAACCAAGTCCAACTGTTTGCGTAACGGCAACTAGCGGGCAGCCAGCGATTCTGGGCAGGCTTACATCCAGCTCGGCGGACAATATCTGTGATACAAGCAGCAACGTTGGCGGCATTGAGCAGCTGCTGGCCACGCTGAAGGGCCAGCAAACCGCACATATCGCTGGCAACAACAGCAGCACCACCATTGCACCACAAACCACAGTCGCCACCACAGCCGGTGGCGATTTAGATAGCGGCTTCAGCGGCAGCAGCGGTGCCAGCTACATTGGCAGCCTCCGTCTGAGCAAGACGCAGCACATCAAGTGCGCCCGACAGACGCCCACAGCAACAGCGGCATATGCCACACAAAGTTGCCGCTCGTTTCAACGCTCCACGGCGTATGATGAAACCATTGCCACGGCCAGTGCCACAACCAGCTCCCTCATGTGCGCCTCCAATTCAACATTTTTGACGCGCGCCTCCTGCGGCCGTCGCATTCTCAGCTGTGCCCGGATTCGTGCGGCCGAGGATCCTGGTCCCACTGTGCCAACGGAATCGAAAGCGCGTAGCTTCTGGAATCGCAAGGGATGGCGCAAATTACCCGGCTTCTCCACATCCACATCGAGCATCAATGACACGGGTCTCTCAGGTGAGTGGAAGATAACAAAACCAACAAAACAAAAGTCACATAAAATATTTAATATATATGAAATATAATAAAAAATATAAATTAGAACCCAACAACAAATTCAGTTTTTAATATAATATTTTTTAAGAATATGAAAATATTTATTGATTACGTCATAAGAATTTCTGCAGAAAATTACTAACAAATTAATTAATATTTGTCCAAACAAACAGACTAAATTTCAAAAATGAGAGAGATTCAACTTTTCATTTCAATAAGATTAATTTTTTTATTATTTTAAACTTAGCAATTTTAAGAAAATTTAATTGATTTTTTTTTTGTTTATTTTTTTTTTTTAAAGAAGTTTAGAAAAGGATTATATACATAACTCATTTTGCATACACATATATTCATTCTTACATACATACAACTTTAACTTTAATCGGTAGAATGAGTTTGGCTTAAATTAGACTCTTTTTTAAATTTTTGAATTTTTCTATGAGATTTGAAAAACATTTTTTAAAGCAGATATTCCAAGCTGAGCGCTTCGCAGGTATTATTGAAAACAAATTTTGATTTTTCTCCATATCATTTAAATGCATAAATACATTAAATTGTTTTTAGTTACCATAACAATGTTGATGTATTATTACTAAAATGTTACATACATTTATTTAATGCAAATTGCTCAAATTGTTGCTTTCTGCGTTGTATGCCGAATGCAGCTGGCGTCATCTATTGTTGTATTTTTGCTGTAATGGAATGTGTCTTAGCTAAAGGTGTCGGTCCACACTTAACGAAAGCTACATCACTTTCGCACACATTCATTGCATATTGTTGGGAACTTATTTTAATTTGTAAAGCGTAGCAAGCTTTTAAATGCGTCACTTATTTAATATTCAACCCTTTTGCAGATGAGAACTTGTTTTCTCATATACAAGCAATGCAAAGTTTTTTTTAAGTTACAATTAATTTGCAGACTTTTGATTATGTATGTATGTCAATCAGATTGATGCATTGACAAATTCTTCGTTAAGTTTAATACTGCGCTTAGCCGGCATTCAATAAAATCGAGCATCAGGCAAGTTCCCCTTCAAAATCCTCACACACACACACACACACACACACACACAACTAGCAAGAGCAAGCGGGCAGGCAGCGTGAAAATTTTTGTAGCACATGCTCCGCTGGCTCCGCTCAATCGTCGTTGGACATCGTCGTCGTCGTCGGCGTCGTTGGACATCGTCAACGTCATCGTCGTTTTTTAGTCGCTGTTGTTGTTGGCTCACTTTTTTGGGCTACATTCCCATTCAACGGCATTCAGCGGATTCAGTAGAATCGATCTTGTCGTGCTTGCTGCATGCTCTGTCTGTCAGGCCGCGCTATCGTTTTTTGTTTTTCGTTTTCCGTTTTTCGCTACATCTGCACACAAATAAATAATAGAGTACACACACACACAGATGCACATCAATTCTTCTGCATTTTATTCTCTTCTTTCTGTTCAGTTTTTTTTTTTTTGTTTTTTTTTTGTTGCATATGTGCAAGTGTGTTAGTTGTTTAGGGCTGCGAGAGTTGTGCAAAAAATACATACCAATAAAACTGTGAGGCTCTTTTATCTCTCTGCTCGTGTGTGTGAGTAAGTGTAAATGTGACTGCTTGTGTGTATGTGTGTTCTTGTTGTCATATTTGTTGGCAATGTTTGCTGACTTGCTAAAACAATAAAAGGAAAGAAAGAAAGAAACTGTCGACCTAGCTGACCCCACTCGACCTATTCGGCAACAAAACAAATGCTGCAAAAGCAGCCATAGCAACAATTTTGCTGCTCTCACTTTGGGGGAGGCGTTAACATTGCTTCGTCGCTGTCGTTGTCGATGGCAACATAACACAAATAAATACACACACACACACACACACACACATAAGTTCATACATAAGTATTCAAAAATAAATCGACAATAATTAATTTAAGCAGCAAGCTTAATGCTTAATCTGCCTTTGCATTATCAGTTTAAGCGCATTTTCTGTTTGTACACTTTAAATTGACGAACGATTTGTTAACATTTCGAAGATTCGAAAATGTCCAAAGCATAATTTTGTTGGCTGATCTGAGATGATGTTGCAAGTAGCCCGATAAGCCTAAGGCGCTGACCCCACTTATTACTTATGTATTTACACTGCACACACACACACACACACACACAAAGGCAATCAGATAGAAAGACATATATATATATATATATATATACTCATATAAATACATCAATAAATTGCTACAGCTGATCGGTTTAATAAATACGATTTCGGGTAATGCATTGGAATGATGGCATTCCATTTAATTAAATCCGCACTGGATGGCGCTCATCATCAGCATCCGTCACTGATGATCCGTAATAATCTCGAACTGAATCTCAATCAACAGAGCAACGGTGTAATCCTGTTAAAATGTGCGTATTTTTACATATTTTTCTTTTATCAAATTTTTAAGAGCTTATCTTTATTTTGGCTTTTATTTGTTTGCCAATCAATTATATAAACCTAAATTTTTTATTGTTACACTAGATAAATATTTTTTCTAGTTTTTTATTTTCCCTTATTTAGGTCAAATGCAAAAATAGTCGGTTTTCGAATAAAAACCTTTTCACACTATAAATAAAATATATTTAGGAAAAGAATATTTATTTTATTACTCAATACTTAACTGATTGTTTTTATTTTATTTATTTTTTTAAAAAAATTTTATCTAAATAGAGCAAGGAATTCATTTTCAGCTTTTAAATTTCCTAAAATTTAAAAATTATATTGACCACGTTGTTTACATAAGTTAATTTTTTTTTCAATTTTACCTAAGATATTAATTTAAATTTGAAGTAATTCGTGACCATTTTTAACCACTCTCTTGTGACTGATTTACTGCAAACAGCTCAATAAATTAGAGTTAATTTTAAAAATGAAATTATTTCAATTAAAATAACAAAAAAAAATAAAATGATTTGTCTTAAAATATAAACTATTATTGGCATTGAAATTGCCATACTTTTCCTAACAATTATAGAAAATTTTAAATATCATTCCAAAAATTTGAAATACTTTTTGCGAATTTCTATAATTTACAACATACTCTAAAAATATTGAAATCGCCGAACGTTGTCTTTTATTGCAAACATGTAGGAAATATATATACTTTATGACAAATTCGTGTATAAAAATGAAACAATTTAATTAAAAAAAACTGCCCTGCATTTATATTAATATTAATACCAATAACAATATTAATAATAACAAAAAACCAGAAAAATAACAACAATAAACACACAATTATACAATTAATTATAAATAAAAATGCCAAGAGATCCAATTTAAATTCGAATTTGTGAAGCAAAAATAACAAGATTAAAAGCGAATGCTAAATGTGCAGGTGGCGGCACTAACCTCGCCCAAAGTAAATCCACATCATTTAAATAATAAGTGCGATAAGAATATATTATAAAAATATATTTATATATATATATATATATATACAAGTGATTTGGTCGCAATGACGCCTGCTGAACTACTTAACTACTGTTTAAAATCGGAATCATCGCTCGGAGATGCATACAAATCAAAAATACATAGCCAGTTAGTCAGGCATGTATATACAAATTTATACATATATATATATATATACATTCAGATGCACAATCCACTTGGAGGGGTCGTCGCCTCGGGAGACGCACTCCAGTTCACCTCGTGTGTATGGCTCCATTAGCTTACGAGTGGCGAGTGCAACGACTATCTCCATATATTTGTGTGTCGTATACAAAAATAATAAATAAATAAATAAATCCGAATGCTTAATGATTTCTGAGCTGGCTTTGTTAACATTGTCATTGCGGCTGCCACAAAACACACAAAATGTACAAAATAAAACAGGGCAAAGACCAAAACCCAATTATTATTATTAAAATAGAAGGATAAATAAACCGATATTGTGAGTAAAGAAGAATATATATCTCTATATATATTTTCCATATTTTATATGCTATTTGTGGCCAATTGTTAACTAATTTTTGGACTTATCCTAAGCAGCTAAGTGGTCATTCAATTCAATTAGCAGACATTGCCAACAATTGAACAGTTTTCTGGATGCCACTGCATCTGTTGCTGCGGCCTATGGAAAACTATCAGATGCACGTTGTTGCACATACGAAAATATGCTGCGTTGCACTCTGCCGTTGCCGTTGCAGTTGCCATTGTGTGTGCGGCTCTCTTTGTATGCATGTTTAAATGGCCTGTCGAACGTCAGCTGTTGCTGTTGCTTCTGTTATTGTCATTGTTATTGTTATATATAGTATATATGTTTATATGTATTGCTGTCTGTCGCGACATTAGCGCGTGTTTGAGTACCGCTTAAAAACGCCTCGTTAATCAATGTCGTCGCCTCGTCAGTTAATTGCAAATGCGACAGCAACTTCAACTGGCCCATGTCCAGTGCAATTTCCATTTTCCATTTCCATGCCCAACTCCAACTCCACAAGTCACAGACTCAATTTCATGTGCATCTCAATGCTCATAGATCTTACTCTTATTCACTGCACAGCACAAAATTGGGGCCAATTTCGACGATAGTCCTCAATGTGAAGTTCTCTAATTCTAATCCCAAAACAGCATGAATTTTTTTTCAATAATTCAGTTTTTACCAATTTACTTTATCGATGTATAGTCAACATTAGGCATTTCCTAAATTCATCAATAAAATGATATCTTTCGTCGTTATGAAAAGTATGAAAATATTAATGTCAAAAAATTGATATATCAAGAATCTCTTCGCTCAAAAAAAAAAACCGATTATAATTTTATTTATTGCGTAACATTTTTTATGTTTTGGCTGAAAGCCAAATAAAAATGGAATTTTTGTTTGCTTATAGCGTGTCATATATATTAAAATAATTTGATTAGTCATTTAACAATCTGCTGTTTTTTTTACTTAAATCAATAGGTAATTTTGGCACCAACGGAGAATCGTAAAATGTAATTAATGTCAAACATTTTGGAATCTGGCTAAATATGCAAAACAGATGTGTGTAATTTTGTGAACTGAGATTAAATATTAACAAGCATTTCTTGTAGTGTTGCCCAACTGCAGTTGTCTTGCGAACAATGTCCGCTCAGCCAGACAGCCACCCACGCGGACTGTCCTCACTTGGCTTGGCTTGGCTTGGCTCACCTGGCTTGGCTGGCAGCGTTGAGAGCTTTGCGACACGAAAATCGTGTAGCCTTTGAGTTGCAGTTTTTGTGCTGCTGTTGCTGCAGCAGTGAAAGTGTTTAGGCCATGTTTGCATACAAAAAGTGTGCTCATTATTTCATTTTTAGCAACATTTATTTGGCATACATTTTACAGTAGCAAACAACAACGGCAAGATACCTCCAAATGGGTGCCGCACCACCACTCAAGATTTAGACTGTTTTGGGGGCCGAGTCTCGGTTTTGTTTCTAGCAAAGAGGGTATAATGAACTGGAAGCTATATAGTATATATATTCTTGAACAGCATCAACAGCCAAGTCGATTTAACTTACTTAGTCTTGAAGCTTTCAAGTTAAGTTCCCTTATAACAAAAGTGAATCAATCAATAGTTACCGTTATCACATAAATACATATCGATTTTCGATACCAATAAATGACAATTGTAAAGATAATTGATACAAAATATACTTGTACTTATTATTAATCAAGTGCACAAAAGAAAAGTTCGACGAACTAATATCAGCAAGCCCAAGTTCAGGGTATCTCCTAGTCGAGCTCTCTCGACTGAACCATTCTAACTTGTTTAATTTTTTTTTGCTGTTTTTGGGGTGCATGCGGCGTATGTGCAATGTTAATTAAAAATGCAAGCCAAAAAACAAAAGAAGAAAAAAACAAAATTAAAATTAAAATACTGCTGCTGCTGCTGCTGCCGTATTTAGAGGTTGTTAAGAAATTTGCATAACAACAACCGCAACAATATTAACAACAAGAGCAGAAAAAGTAGCAACAGCAGCAACGACAACAATGTTTCCGACAATCGCCAATCTCGACTTATCTTATGTGAAGGCATACAAAATACCAAATAGTACAAACATCGCGCATACGTCCCGTTGAACACGTCCAATACTCTTCGGATCTTCGAATGTACGCTTTACACCATGATTATTGTTGTTTTTGTTATGCGGTTTTTTGGGGTTTGGTAATCATGCATATGGCAATGATATTAAACAGCTATGGAATGGGTCCGACAGGTTTATTGTTTTTACCCCCAACCGTTTCACATCACAATCTCTGCTCCGACAGAGAAAAAAAGGCCCAAAGAAACTGAAACTATGCCACATAATAATAATAATGGTTGGCCAAAGAACGATAGATAGTGTTGGGGGGGTACGACAATTAAAAATCATTAATTTGAATACTTTATGGCTATTAACAATCAATTATGTTTAGTACTACATAAATTATATGGGCTATCAAGAAATACTTATTTTTCAAATTGCGATGTTAAAAATCTTGTTATAAATATAAAATATATAAATATAAAAATATATATATATATAAAATATACGAAATTTTAGATTTATTTTGAAAAACAAGAAAAGCTTTCTGCTGAGTACAATATATTTCATTGACATAAAAAATATTTCAAAGTGCTTTCTATTTAATTTGGTGGTTTTAAAAGACATTCAATAAAGTGAAAATGCTTGTTTTCTGTCATAATTTGACAAATGCTCATCGATTGGTTAAATTGCTGCTTGAACTATAAATTTTGTTAAACTAGGCAAATCCTCACACACACACACACACACACACACACACAGATGGTGCTTAATCTCATTTGCATATCCCGATCAAGTCTATGTGGAGAGCAGAGATATTAATTTTAGGCCACGGTCAAAATGATAAATGATATTTTATAGACATTATTTAGTTGCCGCTTTTGCAGCCTGCGTGCTGTCAAAATGTCAGCAAATGCTAAAGGCAGTTGCTGCAAGCTGGAAGCTGCAACGCCATAAAGTCTATGCAAAACAGTTCTGACTCGCACTTAGCTAATTATCGCTGTCAATGCCAATGAAAGCCATATAAATTGTCCGGCAATTGTCGAAGGCGATGGCGATGGCGATGGCGGCGCCTGCATTTTGCAGTTGCTGCTTTCAGTTGGCATCGGTGTTGACACCATTAAGACAGAAGTAGTTTTTCTATATCTCTGTATGTGTGTGTGTGTCTGTGTGTGTGTGTGTGTGCGGTGAGGGGTGCTGCAGGCGCTTAGAAACCGACGTTGACGTTGAAAAATATATGGCCAACATGTTTCTGCTTTTAGCCAGTAGTTGATTGTAGTTGCTGTTGCTGTTGCTGTTGCTGCCGCTTGTTGCTTGTTGCAGCGTTTTGTGCATCACTTTGAGGCAATCCCCGGCACATTATGCAACGTCTTTGTGGCCGTTTGCCAATTAAAAAGCCGCCACATTGTCAAATAGTTTTTCGCGTTTTTCTAATTAAATGCCGCAGACTGATGTCGTCTGATGACGCGACCCGCATACGTTTGCCCGCGCCCGCGCCCTCCCCTAACAGACACTTGCGGCAGGCTTCTTCTCTCTCCCTCTATAAGAATTGCTCCACTTAACGTGCTGCAAAGTTCAAGCGGCAACAATTGCATGCTCGGATCATTGCCTGAGATAGCAGCTCGAATAGGACCATAGACCAGAGAATGCCACCTACAGCTGATAATTGGCCAACAGCCAAGTTGATACTAGTTGGCTAGTTGGCTAGTTGACCGTCCGCTAGTTGCCTGTACGCACCCACGTTGACCCAGGAACAACTCGACCGCATTACTTTCGAATTTCAAACCGAAACAGAAACAGAAACAGATCCAGATACAGAATCAGAATCAGCATAAGAATAAAAATAAGAATAAAAATAAGAGCAGAATTTGTGCCACAATTTGCTGCTGCTGGCAATTGAAACCACTCAGTCCAAAACTGAGTCAATTCTGTTGCTCTCCCTTTTTCACTCTCTCCCTCTCTCTCTCTGTCTCTCTCTGTCTCTCTCTGTCTGTCTGTGAATGATCGAGGGGGGGGAGGGGGGTCTGGCTTTTAATTAAGTTTTTGTGTTAGGCTGTCAGCGACCGCAACTGGATTGACTTGAAATACTTACACACTTGACTAGTTGGCCAAAATCAACGTTACCAAAAAGCGTATGGCCAGCATTTTGTGGCACAAAACGTTTCGGTGTCGCGTGTGTGTGTGTGTGTGTGTGTTTGACTGGCAAATGTGGTCACTCTTGATTTGATTGGGATGATGCCGCGTTGCCAGTGGGCAGCTGATTTGGCTAGCACATGATTTATGCATTTCAAGCAGTCGGCAGACAGCTGCCAGCCGGAAGCAGCCAAACGGACAGACAGACAGACAGACAGACAGACGAACAGACAGACTGAAAGTCATATGTATATGGACACATGGACAAACAGACAGACAGACATAGGAGTGCCTGTAGAAAGCCGGCAAATTCGAATGCTGTTCAGAATTTGTCAAGCATATCCGTTCCCCATTCATATTCATAGACAGTAAATATGTATAAATATATATATATATATATATATATATATATATATAGACATGATATAATGTCCGTAGATTACCTCCTGTCTGCAAATACATAATATCTAAGATCTAATTTATACATTATTGATAAAGCCGGATCTGAAATCGGAATTCAAATAACAGCTAAAATGATTTGCTATATGTTTATAGATTTTCCTACCCAATGTTGGCACCATAATCACACAAATAATGGTTTAGTTTGGCTCAATTATTTTGGTCTATAAAAAAGTTTTTTCCATTTTTTCCATTTTTTAAGAATTAAGAATTGAAAACGCTGAATTTAAAGCCGAAAAACTTAACATGATTTTTTTGTAATTTTTTCCTATTTTACTTTTTTATGTTGGAAACCATAAATAAAAATAAATTTATCGAATTTCGATTTGTGTTATTTGTGTGAACTAAAAGAGTCCAAAATTATGCTACGCTTTCAAATTAAGGTGATTAACTATTTGAATTAATTATAGGAAAATTTGTTATTGTGCGTTATTTACTGTGCAGATATTCAAATTTGTATGCACATCATTAAATGCAAGCCGCATTGCGAAATGAAACCAGACAAGAATTAATTTTGCCTGCCTGCCTGCCTGCCTGCCTGTCCATATACATAATTGCATGCCAGGTGTCATAAAGCTGCCATGCAACTGACAATTGTGCCACCAACTCGGCCACAGATGGAAATCCAAGTTGCACTTTCGGTCTCGTTGCTTTGCTGCACGTTGCAAGCACCCACGCAACGCCGCCCGCATTCTCAGACAACGCAAAGTCCACACACACACAACAACAACAACAACAATTGTCGTCTTGGGCTTATTAACACAATTTAGTCAGTGTGGGTCAGCTATTTTGTTGCAGTGCAGTTCTTGTTGTCGCCCAGGCAACTTTGCTTTTAATGAGTAACCACAAAGCTCAGAAAAAGCCAATTTCTGCAATTTGCCTTAGATTTTGTTTATTTACTTTATATAAATTTTTTTTTATTTTCTTTTTTTCTGTTTGTTGTTAATGGCCTTTGCCTTTGTTGTTGTTATGAAACATAAAATTCCATGAATTAGCTGCATCATTAAAAAAGATGTAAACAAAATGTTCCAGCTGCAGGTCCAGCATCAGATTTTCCATCATTTTTGCCACTCCGGCAAACCGCAAACAAATAAAAGTGTCGAGAATGTCCGACGAGTTAGTACATACTAAAAAGTTAATTAAAATACAAAGTGGGTAATAAAATATGTTAAAGTTCAGTGAGTCCTTAATGACATCAATTTCTTTAGAGTAATCAAAAATCGACAAAAGTACAAATATGAATAAACAGGAAAGCACAGAATATAAAATTTGTCAAATATAACTGATTAATTTATTTTAAATTACTTAATAAAATAATGATTAACAAGTTGTTCGCTTCAAATTAAATTTATTTTGTTTAGGCGAGGTTTAATGTTAAGACTTCCATTTATAATTATGCTTCTTACTAATTTAAGGTTTTTTTTATTATTATAAATATTGTAAAGTGCTTATTTAAGAATAATAATACCTTCTCGATCCACCTGATGGCTACAGGGTATAAAAACTATTAGCAGCGACCAGCTGCCAGTTGCAAAGCCAATTTCAAAGCCTGTTCAAAGGAAAAATATATATATATATATATATATATATGGATAACACAAATAATAACAAAGTGGAGAACTTGGAGCTGTTGTCGAGTTGAGAACACGTGCTTCATGCTCAATTTTTGCAAACAGAAAAAAATACAAAATACAAATCAACGCATTTTCAAGGGAAATGGATGCCATTTGTGGCAACTTATAAAGTATAAAATTTAATTACATAAACTGTTTTATATATTTTACACGGATGATTTTCCTTCGCACTTCTTTGGCTTGCCAGTTTGCTCTCAAGTGCAATCCACATTTAAATCCAGGAAGACTTCCGTATTATACAAAGGGGTCTGTGGAAGTTTTGTGTGTCTCTTAAGTTAGGTGTACTTTTAAGGTAGATGTATTTGAGTAGCTTTAAAAAGACAATGAAATCAGTAAATCCTGTCTAAGCACGTGTGAAATTCGATCCGCTTGGTTTGCATCCCAAACGATACGCAAAATCTGTGGTTATTTTAGACAGGTGCAGGACTTTTATCTTAAATGCTTAAGCATATATATACTATATATATATACTTAAATCCTTAAGCATAAATAAACTATGTTAAAGTATTTCCACTCATGTCACTTTGGCATTCAGTTCTACAATTAAAATAAGTCGGAATGCTTGGCATTAAACTAAATATTCGATGAATGTTCTTATAAAATTTGTGAGGCATAATTTAAAAATTGTATAAGATATGTTGATAAAAATAAGTATATGATACTTAATATGTATCTGATACTTATATTGATGGGTTACAAAAAGAAGCACCCAATTCTTGTGTACACTGGACAAAAGCAGTATAAATAACTTTTACGTCGTTATTAATAGCAGGAAATTATTTCATTGGATTCTAGATCCGTTGAATGTGCTTAAGCAAATGTCGCAGAAAGGATATTCATAAAATAAATCAACAAAAAAAAAGTGAAAAGTGTACGACTTTGAGATGCCCTCTGGCTTGAGCTAGATGCTTGGAATGAATTCCAAATAATTGAAAATTATATATAATTCTTCTGTATAATAACACAGCCAATAACAATCAATTTTAAACAAATTAATAGCTTCAAATTTTCGACAAATATATATAAAAAAAAAATATATATATATATAAGTCTGATTTCTTAGTGTTTTAGATAAAGCCAAATTCAGAGCACTGTCGGACGCACACAGATAGAGAGAGGGGAATCTGGACCGGCTTTAGAGCTGGCACAGAGGGACACAAAGGACACTCCATTACGTTAAAAAAATTTAATCCGAGTCAGTCATGTGTGCGTCTATATATAACTGCTGTGCGTGTGTGTTTTGTGTGTAAATGTGCAATTCACAGAAATCGCTTCAACGTAATTGAGAGCACGCGCAGCGGATTACACGAAATATTATTTGATTTGATTGGTGAACAAAATGGGAACAAAATGCCCAAGAGGGTTGCTAAAGTCAAAAGGGTACATTGAAAACTATTGAGCCGAGGATTGCTTTTGTGGTCGATCTGCTCCTTTCGGTTTGTTGGGTTTGTTGGGCGCCGTCAGCATTGAGGAAACTGGCTGTCATTGCCACTTCCCAACTCGCTAGCAAATTGACAAATTGCACGGCAAATGGCAAAAAAAAAAAATATATATATATATTTATATACATATAGATATAGATATAGATACGTACGTTGTCGAGTCACACCCCACCACTTTTGGGCTGCATATAAATATTGATATGCCCAATACAAACATCGATATTTACCTCCTCCTGCCCGCTGAGGCAACTCAGCTGTTGCTCATAAATTATATTTCATTATAAGCCTCATTGTGCACTTTGAGCGCCTGTATAAATAGCTACACAGTAAAAAAAGAATATGTCTTTCAATTAATTCTCATGAAATGTTCATGTTATATTTGTTTTTATTAATTATCTGCCATGTTCTGCGAATGTAATTTAATAACTTGGCAAATAATAATTTACTTTGAAAAATAATAAAATGAAATCATTTCGAATGTTCGCAACTGACTAACTCGTTTTCGACTTGTTTATTTAAATTTAATTAAACTTGTATTTGGCTAAGATTAAGAAAATAATAATTTAATTGGAACAATAATCATTTCACTCGCTCTTTTTCACAATAATTATTTTTCACTGTGTATAAAGTAGCCAGCCAGTGAGCTCGAACAGGAGGCGACTTCTGTTTGGCATTTAGCTTGCTGCCTCGTTTGGTTGCAACATATGCGCAGCTCAATTATAAAACCCAAAACACCCTCTGAGCGTGCAACTGTGCCACAGGGTAACCATCAACTGCCATAAATCGAACAGATTCTGGCTGCCTCAGGTTTCAAGCGTTTTCCTGCTTAACATTTTTTTCCCAGCTTGTGTGCGGCCTGCGTGCATCTCTATTTTTTTTTTATTGTTGCTTTTGTTGTTGCTATTGTTATTGTGTGTGGCATTGAAGTTTCTTTTCGATTGAACATTGATATTAATTGTCTCCTTTTACGTTTTTGTGCCGCTGCCGCCACTTAAATGACGCCTTGCCCGCAGTGTGCCACACACGGCGATGGCTCGTTGGTGCGATGGAACTGGAGTCAGTCCCAAATCTTAAACCTTAGCACGCCCCTGCACGCTGACCGCGCCCTTCACGGTGGTCAGAGGTGTCAAAACTGTTGCTCGCCCGCACCTAAATTGAGGCAAGCAAGCACAAGCCAAAAAAAAAAAAAAACTAAAAAAACATAAAAACAAAAAGCCCTTAAAATAACAACATGTTGTTGCCCCCCCTCTCCCCGCATTACTATGCAAGTTTTATCGGCTTATCAACTGGTTCGTTGCACAGCTGCTCGCATTTATCCAAATCGCCCTACTCAGCTCAGCCGCAATGCTCAGTTGCAGTTGCAGTTGCAGTTGCATAAACGGTTTTATTAATATGCCTAAAATATATTTGCTATATTTGCAGCAATTCGCAATTCGTGCTGCTATAATCCAATAATATAAAGAATTAAATTTGCTTAACGATAATGTGTGAAAGAAATCATTTTATTTATGTCACCCACTCTGAAGGCAAAAACTTTTATTATCGTGGCAAAATATGAAATGTGTTCGTATTTCCTTAATTTATACTTTATTATCATGTTGATTCTGTCTATTTCCATCATCGATATTCTCAAATTAATGCAGAATGAAAAGACATTTAAGATTTATAAATTATTTTGTAAATTTCCGAAATTCCTACCGAGTAAATTTTCAATCGAAGTTATGAAAAATAATGCACAAAAAAAAATAAATTATAATTTCATATATATTTTTTTCATTGAGTATCAGTTAAGACTGAAGCAAAATCAAAAAGATATCCATTTTCATTTTTAAATCGGTCTTAAATTTATTGGGTTGTTTAATTAATTAATTATTTATAATAATCGTTTTATTATTCATTTCTTAAAGATAAATATTTTAATGGGCTGATTAGTTGTTTTACCTAAATCAACAAAAACGAAGGCTCAGAACAAAATGATATGGTCATAGTGGAATACGGCTATTATAAGACGTCTATATAAATATTATCTTTAGAGTAATCTTGGTAATATTTGTCTTACAATCAGCAATCAATCTGCAGACAAATTCTCAATTCTGAAAATTTTATATCTTTTGAATATATCATTTTTCTTTTCAATATTTTTGTTTTTCTATAATTTAACAAATGAAATTGTTACCTCAAATAGAAATCAATATGATTATTATTATTTAGTTAACCATTTCTCTCACTGTACGTCCATCTGATCGGCGTGTGATTGACCCAGTTGCAAAACCACCTGAAACATGTGCGGCAGGTTCAATGACTGTAATGTTGCCTCAGGATCAATTAGTGTACACAATGAACAATTTCACGCTCCGCTTATTGAATGCTGAACACGGCCACGACAGTGTCTGGGCCATTAGCCGGGGCCGGGGTAGTGGAGACCAGTCGAAGTTGGCAGCCGGACACGGGCTCCAGCTCTCGGATACGGATTCGATAGCTCCGGTCAATGCGCTGGTTTGCGTGTCGGCGTGCGGCGCCACCAGATGACTTTGACTTTGAATGCGACGCAACTGTCCATCAAACGGTGATTAATTAATTCCCGGCTGTTACCCGAAATTAGTGGAGGGCAGCAGCTCCAACGATAATTTCAAATAAGCCATGACGCATTTGGTAGCATAGATAACGTTTTCCCATGAAAGCCTATTATTTTGCACGTCAAGCCATGCTATAAATATATCTACACACATATATATATATATATACATATATATGTATTTATTTTTGTTCTGTTTTTCAGTCTGAATTCCATTTGAATGTGGTTTTGTGGCAATGTGGTTTTGTCAGTCAGATAATCAAATGCGTATTATTGTTGCCATTATTTGATTGTTATGTTCTGCGATTACATTCGAAAAAATCGTTGCTTGCCACAACGAATATGCAATGCCCTGCTAGATCTCAAAATATAATTTCTCAAACAAATATATATAAAAGTGTTTGCAAATGTTATACAATATTTTTTTTTTTTTTTACGAATTTTTGGATATAATATATTTACATATATAATTATGTAAATACTATAATATAAAATACAAGCATTTTTAATCAAACTTATCTCTGAAAAATACCCCATAAAATACAGAAAAAGATTAATATTATAAATTTTATAAATCAGTAAATTTTACTTGTATATTATTATTATTATTATTATTCACTTGTGCCACAAACATCATAAACAAACTGTAATACTCCCTGTATTGGGCCTCCACATAGTGTTACCAAGTGATACGATAGATAGCTAAAAGCGAAACTAAATATATTCACATGATCTTGGGAGGGAGACCAGCCCCGTCAATCCGCCCACATTTCGTAGACTTTAGTTTTTAGTTTTTAGTTTTTAGTTTTTTGTTTTCAGCGCATTTTCCAACTTATGATTTGAAGGGGCCTTCCATTTGGATTTACCTCTTTCTCTTCTCGCTTCAACAACTCGATGTGGATGCGCCGAAGGGGCTAGTTGCGAAGTGAACTGTTGCCAATTGGCGATTACAATGGTCGATAGACATGGACATGGACATGGACATGGACATGGGCATGGACATGGCATAAAAAAACAACGCCATCATTTTACATGTTTTTTTTTTTGTATTTTTCGTTTTTCGGCGTCATGCGAAAGTGAGATTTATCTAATTTTCAATATTGCGCCGAAGGCAATGAAAAGCAGCCAACCAAGTTCAAATTTTTCAGTGTGATAAGTTGTTGTTGTTGTTTTTGCTGTTGCCGTTGTTGTTGATAGGTAATTTACATAATTACCGCAAGGCGTGTCAGATGATTGCGGCGAGTACCACTGAAACCACTGTGCCACCACCTCGCCACACAGTTGACCCGCAACGCTGTGGTCAAGTGTTTGCCACATTTTACTGCTGTTTTTGGCCAAGCAAAGTGTGTGTGTTGCTGCACTAAGAACTCCACTGCACAAACATATATATATATATATATATATATATATATATGGAGCCAAAACTCTCACTAAAATAAAGTCAATTGAAGTGTTTGCCATTATTGTAAGTCATACTTAATATGTCTGCCACATAAATACTTACATAGAACTAACATAACTATGCGGAACTGCACAGAGACGTGCCAGTTGTATGTGGCATACAACAAAGCGCACATTGAACTTCAGCTGAAATCTCAACAGGCTGCGGGTCGGTCACTGCCACAGCCCCAGCCACAGCTACCACATTGCCAGTCGTTGCAAGTCGCCAAATGCCAAATGCAGCTGCAACCGCATCTGCATCAGTAGCATGCCCCATGTCGTTGTTATACTTTTATGTATATATGTTATATACTTTGTATGGAGTATGCAGTTGCAGTTGCAGTGGCAGTTGCACTAAGGAGCCATCTACACTCGTCTTTTCCCCATATAGCACAAACTGGCACTCTTTGTGTGTGATATGAGCAACGAGAAGCGAGACCCAGCCAGAGTGCCTGCGTCGAGTGTGCTCGACTAGAAGATATCCGAATATGTATAACAACTTTATAAAATATACACAATTTTATTGTCCAAGTCCAAGAAGAGATTCCACAAGCAGCTGCACTTCAAAGGCACTTGTATTATTTTGTCAGAATAGTAGTTAAAAACTTTTGAAATTTTCATTTCAAACTTTTGATAACTTTTTTGTGGATATTGACTTTTTATCAAAAATATTGAGCATCGCTCTTTGCATTTTTAAATCTCGTACAGGGTATAACAAGTGAAGATCAGCAGGAGAGCAGCAGGCTGACGCACATCGTCCCATTTGCCGGCATGCGATTTGTACGCGTCTTCATTATTATTACGTGTTGCAAGTATTTTTACTTTATAGAATAGTTGGATGGAGGCTGGCGGGGAGAGCGTACAGGTCGAGAGGCATTGTGGCATAGAGTAGTCAATGTGGAAGCTGATGATGATGCGGCAGCATCATGCGGGCCAATATGCGGATACCACAAAGGGCATGATCTGCTCAGCTCCAGATAAGTACACACACACACACACACACACACACACACACACTTGCTTGCAGTTGGCTGGTTTGCTAACTAAATATATGAAAATTGCATATTTGGCATGCCACAGCGTTGCAGGTTTCAGGTTCTACGTGCTACCAAACAGTCGCAATTGTCGAATGTAAATCACTTATTGATTTATTATCTACACCTATCAGCATAATTGTTTTATTTGTACCCTAATTGTTCTAGAATCGATAAAAAATAAACTATCGATAAATATCAATTAAAGCAAATCAATAAAATTTCATTTCGCCTGCAATTATAAAGTTTCAATCACCAATATTTAAATGTAGATTTCTGTGGAATTCACGAGTGTTACAGGGACACGCCCACCGGCTCCTATATCATCAACATTTTCCAACTAGAGCCACAAAAAGTATTAGAAGTATATTATTTAGGTTTATAGAATTTCAATTGAAGATTGATGAGAAAACGTTATGATTGTGAAAATATATTCAGACAATTTCCAATTTATATTAATAGCAACAAATCTTTAGAAAACGGGAATTAAAATCAATCCATAAATCAAGTTAACAAACTGGGAAAGTATATGACTAGAAGCCTCCTCCTAGAATTGCTGGATTTCTTAGAGATTTTCAGAGATTGAGTTGTTAAATTTGAATGACACTTAAAAGAATTGAATAATGGCCAAGAATAGCAACTTTGCCAGCTGTTATCACTTGGCAACAGAGTATTCAGCAGTCGGCTAAGACTGACCGCAACGAGCTCAATTGCTTTTCAACTGTAATTGACTGTTCGATCGAAAGTCATTTCGAGGAAAAGCTCGAAACAAAAGCAAAATCTTAATTAGTTTGTCCATTGTTTATTTTAATTGATTGCAATCAAATGAGCCAACCAAAAACACGAGTTCTGCAATCAAGGCACGTTATGTAAGCACACTTATAATCACATATAACGGTTAATTGCAACGTGTGGCATACGAAAGGATTCCATTTGCAACATGACGAACACAGAATTATTTATTTGATGTTGAATACAAAATACTTTGCATATTGTTTGTGGCAACTATTCTTGCATAAAACAGCAAACAAGTTGGAAACAATTTATTAATTTTAATTTAGCAAATTGCGCATATTTATTTAATATAAATAATTTAATATATAAAATATAACAATTCTTAATGCCTTTTAATAAATTTATTTCGAAAAGAGAAAAGCGAAAAAAAGAAGAAAATCACCATTTTTAGTAAATATATATTGAAAAATTGTGCTTTACAATTTTAAGAATGAAAATTGATAACTATTAATTTGTTGTCGTATCTGAACCGTTAGCATAACATACCCCGTGTGCTCTTCATTGCTGGGTATCAAAGAAGTGTATTTTAGTTGACATTGTCATTGATTACAAAGACATATTGCCTTCGCCTTCGCCTTCGTCTTTGCCAATGTCATTGTCATTGTCAGTGTTTGCATCAGCATCATCATCATCATCAGACACTCTCCTCTCATCTTGCTCACGATTGTGGGCACTCGGGGAGACCTCCTGGATTGATTGTGGCGGAGCATTCACAGCATGCCATGAAACAAGAGGATTTAATTGAATCAACTTACTCCCGATATATTTGCCTGCTGGCGGCGGCACGTGAGTGCTGAGTGGCTGAGCTGATTTTATACATACAAATATATTTATTTATATATATATATTATATATACATGTCTCGCAATGAGACATGAGCTCGCTCACCTAAAGCCGCTTGGCAATTGAGTTGACATGCCGCAAAACTTGAACACACAAAAAAATAAAAGTGCAACAGAATGCGGCAAGTGAAAATTACAGTAGATTTATTTTTTAATAAATAAATTAAAATTATATAAAAAATGTCCAAACATTAAATATAGAGGTGTGCATAGAACAGTAATAATTTTTGAAAAAATAAAATATTTTGAGACTTAATCTTAATTAAAACCAAAAAAAATAATACTAAATTTGATTTTAATAGCGATTGCCATTTTTAAATTAAGGTCTCTTATTTCGACAACAATTAAATAATGTTGATGAGCAAACAAAGTATTTGTAAAAAGTGATGAAATAAAGAAATTTTGAATAATATTTCTGATACTGATTGCAATAGTAAAATGTTTATGAAAGTATTTGTAAGAAGTAGAAATAATTTGAAAAATGTTTGGCGGTTGAAAAATTGTACTTTTGATTTTAATGACAATGACAATTACAAAATTTTTCTCAGTGCCGTCTGCTATCATCCATCCAATCACTTTAGACTGTTGTCAAGCCAAATCCTTTGTCAATAAAAATGCGAATGGCAATGCCAACGCCAGATCCAGTTTGCAGACCTGAAAATATGCAACGGTAAATGAAACACGTGCGGGTTAAAAGTGAATTGTGATTGTCTGGAATTAAATCCGTGTGTAAACAATGCTCTGATATCCTTTTTGCTAGTAGCTTTGTTAAATGTGAATTTAATGCTTATATAAATATCAGCTGGCTAATTTCATATTCCTTTGGAGACAGCCTGGACCAGCAGCTTATACAGATCTTTTTTTTTTAAATTCATTTTTTATTCATTAAATTCAAATGATTCAACATTTATTCTTAACATTTATTCTAACATTCTTATAAAGCAAATAAAACAACTTACTTCTAATCTAATCAGCCGACAACTTCAAGTTAATCTGTAGCATAAAATATTAATTTTTATGATATTGTACATTTTTAAGCAAGTTTTATATGTTTTCTTTTCCATGATAGTCTCTGTGCTTCCACATTTTTGTTGTTATTTAGTATCGGGAACGCGCAACTATCGGAATGCGGATATATCTATCCTATCCGATAGTATAGCAGCAATAAACGCTATAAATGGGACGAAGGTAACTTCAAAACTAGTCCAAGAGGTACGATCCAAGCTTGACCAACTCGGGGCTCATAACAGACTCACCCTGCGGTGGGTTCCCGGGCACAGGGAAATAGCAGGGAACGAAGCAGCGGATGAGCAGGCGAGAATGGGTGCAGAGAAGCCCCTTATAGGGCCTGAACCGTTTTGTGGCATAGGCAAACACACAATACGGCTGCACCTCAGGAATGAAGAAAGGCAAATGAGACTGCGGAGCTGGGAGGAAGTACCGGGACTCCGACAGGCCAAATGTCTTTTAAGCGGCTATAATCAGAAACGATTTAAGCAAATAATATCCATGGGCAGGAATAGGCTAAGGATACTTGTCGGTCTACTGACAGGACATTGTAGACTAAAAAGCCACCTGTCCAAAATGGGTATCTGTAGCAGCAGCCAATGCAGGTTTTGTGAGATCGAGGAGGAGTCTTCAACTCACATCCTAACAAAATGCATCGCCCTTGCCAGCAGAAGATGCAGCATCCTAGGGATGCATGATGTGAATGTCAAAGACATAGCAGCCCTCGACCCATCAAAGATCCTGACATTTGTTCAGAAACTCGGGTTGATGAAGGAGCTATAAGCTCGGAAG
Organism: Drosophila multiciliata; assembly: GCA_037043605.1. Classification (NCBI taxonomy): domain Eukaryota; kingdom Metazoa; phylum Arthropoda; class Insecta; order Diptera; family Drosophilidae; genus Drosophila; species Drosophila multiciliata. The sequence continues at coordinate 107,579 of JBAMBF010000579.1, forward strand.
GGGGCACAATAGATCTACCAGGTCGCAGTGCACAAAACCCCAAATAAATAATAATAAATAAAAATAATAAAACTATCGGGAACTATGATTTGCTTATCCATGACTTCCTTTATACCATTTATTAAGATTCATCTCTTGTACACTCTGCAAAAATATCGTATTATTCTTTTAAATATTTTAATGTAAATGGGGTGACTTAAAAAATATTTTATATACTATAAAACCCACAAACAAACCAATAAAAGTAAAACAATTCATTTAATATAACGATTTTTATTTCTTTCACAAAACATATGCAATAAAATTGCAAAGGATTTTAATAATTATGTTCTTATTGTCAAAGCAACCATTTTTGGTTTCACTTAATATTTATATCCATAAATTTCATTTCTAATCAAGGCTATGCAAAATTATTAAACACATTTTCAAGATATTTATAAGCGAAAAGCAAATATTTTAATTATTTTGAAAACATTGACTTTTAGATATTTAATTTAAAGATTCATTTTCAAATATGTAAAATATATCCAAGATAACAAAATGTCAAAGTGAATCAACCAATAAGCTAAATCAAAAATTATTTTATGGAAGCGAAATTACTAAAAATTTATTGGGATAACAAAAAAAAACAAATTAGTTTAATAACATATAAATTGCAAATAAAAGTATTTACGTATTTTTGAAATATTACAAATAAATATATAAACAATGCCAGCAATTGGATATTTTTTTCTTTTCTTTTCTTTTTTTTTTGCAGTTTGTATAAATATTTTGTGGCTAATTTTCTGGGAGACTGGGTTGGAGAATGGACTAGAGTGACCTAAACGGTTGGGCTTTAGGCAGCGTCTGCTTGTTTTTCAGTTGCATGCTGTTGTGCAACTGCCACAGTTGGCTGCAATAAACAACAACAACAACAACAACAACAAAGCAAAGAATTGCAAAGCAAGACGGCGCCCATTTGAAAGTTGATTCTCCCAGCAGTGTCTGGACTTTATCCCAGTGCTCGGCAGCGATTTCGCAACTGCTTTTAATGGCTGGCCATGCCTGGTCTATTTGATATTGATCAGATGCTGCACACTCCATAAAACTGTTTATGTGTGTGTGTGTGTGGATTTTTAAAGGGGGCAAAATGTGTTGTGTCTGACCCATATAAAAATAGACCAAAACGCACACCTTACACAGAATACGATTGGGAATGGATATGGGAACGCGGATTGGGGTTGGGGAGTGAATTTCGAATTGGGTCTGGAGTGGGGCACAGGCAGACAGTTGCTGCATCTATTGCATAATCCAATCGGGCCCAGTCCGTAATTAAAATCCAATTCATTTTTTATTTATTTATTTGGGTTTTTTTTTTCTCCTAGTTTTTGTGTGTGCTATCTTAATGAGCAAAGCTACTTAAGCTTAATGTGAAAAGGTATTGGGGCCAACAGTATTTGAGGGACTGCAGCTGGAAGTGCACACACACACACACACACACACTCTCATAGTCTGGGGTCCATTGTCTGACCGTGGGTCTGCATTCTCTGCATCTTAAGTGGCCTATTAGAATATGAATAACAGAACATATTTTTATATATATATATATATATGGACAATTGTGTGTGGGTGGCTCAGCTGACAAACCTATCCCCCCACCCTGCCCGCCACTACTTTGTCTACTCATATTGTGCTCATTATTATGCATTATGATTATGTATGGATTTCATTTGTTGTCATTGTTGGCGTCCGGCGACCACGCGGTTTGTTAGGCTCCTCTTCATTCTTTGGAGAGGTGTGAAAAAGATCCATCTAGCCAACAAATATGAATACAGTAGAGCTTCGCTATGTAACCTCTCTGCTACTCTAAATATAATGACAATCGAGAAAATTCAAATTTATAAGTTAATTAATTATACAGCTCAAGCTGAATACTATAAAAATTCTTTTGGAATTCTTGTTGTGAAATTAGATTATGTTCTTATAATGAGGCTATACTGTACTTACGCATAGGCACATAGACTGCGTCTGAGTCGGAATCTGAGTCTGAGTCTGAGTCTGCAACAATGATTACGACTCCAAGCTGAAGCAACTGCTAATGAAGCAGCCGAAGTTGGACTGCTGCAGAGATGCATATAATTTACACCTACAGCATAATGAATTCGTCGTACACAGTGAGAAACTAGAGAAGCTTTGGGTTCATTTAACGGTGACCATATAATAATTAAATGAAATTAAAATGTGACCGCAATACGATTTGAGTCTTGTGGCAGATTCACTCAATTCCGGGCGCCACTGCTCTGATGGGTCTTAATTGAATTATGTACACATTGCTGACCCGCATTGCGAGGCGCTGGCGCAATGGTGCCGTGGTGCCGTGGTGCACTGATGCAGTGTGTGGTGCCCCGTTGGATTGTAATCACATCCTCAGTGGCTGCATCTGTTTCTCTGCGCTGTGAAGTGTAGGAAAATGGGCGGCATAAAAGCAAACGACAACAACAACAACAACAAAATTTTCATTAAGAAAAATGCGCTTTTTGTTTCTAGAACTTATCAATGACTGCGCCTCAATTGCACCTCCCTCCACCTCCCATCCCCGCATCGCCCGCCTAGCCAAACGCTTCAATAACACTCGCCAGCAATTTCATCCGTGTTATTAAATGGGCAAAGATCTTGGCATCGATGCATGGTCAATCTATAAATTAAAATTCAACCCATTTCCCTCTTGATTGCATTGCTTTTAAGACCCCAATGCCCCAATGTGGCACATGCAGTTTGCCCGGCTATATGCGACTTTTAAAATTACTAATAAAAAAAATTGCAACAAATTTTGGTCCGATTTAGACTTACTTTTTATCTGTTATTTTTTTATAATAAAAAATTTAATTAAAAATATCAAAATATATAATTAATCAGTTTTTTTTTTTAAGTTAATCATTTATCAAAAATGTTATATTATAATCTACTTTTTAAGTTAATCAATTGGAATTGCATACTTACAGGAAAGTTTGTACTTTAATAAAAATTGTAATAAATACCTAGATAAATTAATTAAGACAGTAAATTACAGAGGTTATTAAAAAGTCATGCGATTAAAAATCGAAGAGTAAATATTTTGGAACCTTGTGCAAAATGAAATATTTTGCATTTTACAATTTTTGACTCGCCTTCGGCAAACAATTAGGTGGACAAGGTCGAAACTATTTTATGGGTTTCCTGTGTATTGATAATTGATATTTCGCCCACATGAATGTGTATATAAAATTAATGATGTACACATGTGCTAATGAAATTCGAATATTTTGGTATTTGGTTCGGATTTTTTTTTTTTGGTTTATCAATGTGGGGCAAAAGGTTTCACTTTCTGTCACGACTTTTGGGCATTTTGGAAAGCTTAAATGCATATTTATAACACTTTCATTGAGCTGCTTATCTCAGCGAGAACAGTAAAATTCGAAGATATTCCGTAACGCCATTAAAAATGCATTTTAGTATTTTAGATTTTTTTTTTTTTTGGAAAAGATGCATCGCAGCACTTTTGGGCACTCGAATGCCGCCAATAATAACAATAATAATGCTAAATATTAGAAAATCCAAAGTGAAAAGTGCCTGGTTTCCGATGAGTGCTCATTTAAAGACTTTTCTAAAAAGAACAAAACACAAATTCCTTCATATCGAGAGAGGGCCAAAGAGTTACAGAGAGAGAGAGAGAGGGAGATAATCTTCGGGGGCAGCGACTACTTAAGTGGAGTAAGTGGATGGTTTCCGAGATGAAGACGGCTTCATTATGCAAATAGAATCAGCGGCAGCAGCCCTTCAATCACTGGCTTAAAGTGGCTCTGATAAGTAATTATGACAAGGCGCACATGTTGCACGGCTGCGCTGCTTGCAACACGCAACAGTAACTAATAGAACCCCCAACGCCCAACTCTCCCGCTCTCTCTTTCTGTCCCTCTCTCACTCTCTCTTTGTTCCTCTCTTTATCTCTGTCTTGGCCCAGTTCGAGTCTGATTTAAAAAGTTGGCCCTGTGCACTGAACGAAATAGCTCATTCAAACACAAAGAATTTCCAATATTTAAATCGAACATTAAAATATTAAATCTGCCATTAAAGTACAAAATACTCACTTTTGAGTAATATTCAGATATAATTTAAAAAAAAAAAGGAAATACTTTGAAATTAAAATTATACAATTAATGCTGAAATTTATTGAATGCAAAAAAAATAAAACGAACTTCAAATTTATTTAACAACAAAAAAGTTGAAAAAATGTTTATATAATTTAACTTAAGTTAACTTAAAATTACTCTCAGATTTTTCTTTGCTTTAAGTCGATTGGAATTTCGCGCTGGAATTAATTATTTTTTTTTGTTTGATTTTGTACTTTTGCCGTTAACAGTTTTCATAACTATTTAATTAGCGGCCTAAATTAACTGAATGTTGAAAGCAACAAATTTTTATGAGCTGTTTGATGATTGCGCCAAAGGCTGAAATTGTAGTCTGTGTCTCAAGTTGCAGTTGCAGTTGCAGCTGAAGCTGAAGTTGTGTGCAACCCGCATGAACCTTTGACCAATCGGCAACTCCTAATCTGGTCTGGTTTTGTCTGGTCAGATCTGGTCTGGTGTGTGTGGTCGAGTCAAGTCAAGTTCAACTCGATTGTGTGTGTGTGTGTGTGTGTATTGCGTTGCATCCTGACCCACACGATCGCCCTGAAGGCGAATGCAAATGTCGAATCGCCCTTTTGTCATGTTTTTTGTGTTTTATGTTTTGTTTTGTTTTTTGTTTTTTGTTGTGTGTTGTTTTATGCATCTGTTACGCTGCACTCGCTGCATATTAATGTAGATAAAGAACGGGAACGAGATACAGATACAGATATAAAAAAAAAAACCAAATCGGGTCCGAGAGGCCGACAATGAGTGCTCTTTTCTCTGCGGCAATTAATGCATATTAATTGAGAGCATAGAATGGGAGTTCAGCTGACATGGGTTGACAAGCCCAGATGAGCCCAGAATCAGCTAAAGATGCCAACAAGTTTTCTCCGATTCTTCGATTGCAATCACGCTCAAGCTCAAGTTGGACTCGGCAACGTGGTCGGCGTGTGGCCCAAGAGGCATTAGTTGATGATGAGCAATTGGCAGCTGTGATTTGGGGCCCTGCAAAATGTAGACGCACCTTGGCCAAGTCCATTAATCACAGCCAACTGACGCATTCACTTGCGGCGCGAAAGAACTTTCAAAACGGCCGACAAAACAGTTGATGATGCCACACAACGCTCCATTTGCAACACAGATGTGAGATCTGAATGAACGTTGTAATCAACAACTGCGAGCGCTGTTCTTTAAGCCAAACACACACTAATTACACACACACACACACACACACACACATCTGTAAATGCTTGACTTAAATGTTTTCCATTTAGCCAAGTTCTTATTGAAGTTTCCTACAAATTAAAGTAAAAAGTCAGCGCAGCAACTGCAAATGCATTCTGAGTCATATAATAAAATAAAATAAAAAATACCTAAACATTTAAAATTTCAAAAACACAAAAAATAATTAATAAAAAGTTAATATATTAATTTCCCAAATATCATAAAAATGTCTTTATATTAAACAAAATAATAATGAAATATTCCATATAATAAATATTTTGGCATTTAAATAATTAATAATAATAAAGTAACTAAATTAAAAATATATAAAAAATGAAACTAAGAACATAATAAATCTTAAGATATTGAAATAAATCCTAGCGATTGGGGAAACCCCAAAAAAAGGGACCAAAAAAAACCTAAGAATTTACGTTGATATTTTTTATGACTTACTTATTATTTTCTTGGTTATTTTCGAATAATCTGGAAATCTTTTCTATAGTTTTATGTTAACCTTTTTTTATGGGTTCGTTGTATAAATATTATTTTGCTGCCTATTAAACACACGAGCCGGCAACAGGTCATCAAATGTAACATGTGTGTGTGTGCGTGGGTGTGTGTGTGTGTGTGTGGGGAGTGCGGCTTATTCTTTTTTTTCGAGTGTTTGTTTACCTGTTCAACGAGTCGTGAATCGAATCAAATCAAGCGCAACAATTGACGGCAAAGCGCATAGCTGTCAACAAGTCGAATCCTTACCAGGAGTGCGAGTGTGTGTGTGTGTGTGTGACGCATTTCACTCTTATCACTGCGCATATACACACACACACACTTATATATATATATATATCAGGCAAACCAGGTAGTTGCTGAGGCAACACTACTCGAAATATTCTTCTTTCATTCATTATTGTTGTTGACACTTTGATTTATTTGCGGTTTTCATGACGGTTTCCAGGGGTTGCACATTGTTGCGGCAAAGGGGTTGCTGTTGTTCCTGTGGCAACAACGACAATGCAATTTGAAAAGCCGAGCGCACATTTCCCTATACCCAATTGAGCCGGTGACTTGTTCATTTTCCAATTACAAACTCATTTTTGTAGTCCTACCTGCATTTTTTTTTTTTTTTTTTTTTGTGTTTTTTCATGTTTCTAGGCACATTTTCGGGTTTTGTTTTTTTTTTTTATTTTTATATATTTTTTCTTCATTATTGTATTATTGCGGCTGTCTTTGAAGCCGAGGGAAGAAGCCCATTGGAAAACGCGTTGTGGCTGACAAGTGAGCAGAAACCTGTTTGATTTGTCTTAATTTCTTTTACCAACCAAAATTCATAGTGTGTGTTGTGTGTGTGTGTGTGTGTGTGTGTTGTGTGTGTGTTGTGTGTGTTAGTTGTGCGCCTGCCCTTTGGTTCTGCTTGATGTTTTGGTCTTTCTGTTTGGCTGTTATCAGCGCCAGTTCATCAGATCAAGCGAGAGCCTGTCCCTCTGCCCCTCTATCCCTCTCTCTCTCTCTCTCTCGCTGTCTCCCTCTCCATTTGTTTGCCCGTCTTTGTCTCTTGTCGCTTGTGCGTATTCAAAAATACACAAAAAAAAAAAACAAACCTAAAACATAAAACATAAAACATAGCATTGGTTGTTCTTACCTGTTTGGGTAGATTCTTTTTTTTATCATTATCATTTGTTAGCTGCCCCTGCTGCGATGCGTATCTCAACGCCAGATACTTGCCAGCGCACACAGATACACAGATACACAGATACAGATACAGATACAGATACATAAAACTGCCGCTTATTTTCGCCTTGCAGCATGAATGATTTCTGTGTGTGTGTTTGTGTGTGGCAACTTGAGGCACTTCCACAGTCTGTGCTTTGTTCGGTTCTGTTTTGTTTTGTTTTGTTTTGTTGTTAGCAATCATAATTATCTTTAATTTTCAACAGCAGTAACAAAAAACATTATGGCAAAAAAAAAAAAAAAAAAAAAACAAAACAAAATAAGCACCAAGTATGGCCGGGAGAAATGGTTGAGATTCTCATGCCTCATAGGCAACAACAACAACAACAACAACAACGACTGCAACGTCAGTCTGTGGCATCTTGGCTGCCACCAGACAGTGGCAAGCAAATAAAAAGCGAAATTACATGAATGAACGCACAGTTGAGTGTTGGAAATCGGTAGTTGTTTGCCACCAGCTGTATTTGCATCTCTGTGGCATGCAGCATCCATATGCATCTGTACCTCAACTTTGATTTCTTACTCACTTAACTTGCCTAACTTACATGCAGCAGAAATACACTTGCTAAATAACTGCTTGTACACTGAGAGAAAAGAAATGTTCGTCACTACTTTCAATTTTAAAGAAAGAAATGAGCACATTTAAATAATGCACAAAAAGGGATAATTTACAAGCATTTTAATATTTTTTTTATTAGTATTTAACTGACTGATAATAAATGAAAATAATATTTAACTTACTTCTTGGCTTAAGAAATGTGTATCTGAAATCTCGATGTAAAAATGTAGCTGTTTTCGTTAGATTAAAAATAACATTTTTATATTTTTCTAGTGTACGTGCTTGCCGGTTAGGTAGTTATTTGCACAGTGTAAAAGTTCAAAGTTGGAGCAGTCAATGCAGCTTCATTGTTTTGCTGCACAGGCGCAGCGGTTTGTGTTAGCTACTCCAATCAGCTTATCAGTCGGAGGAAGCACCTGTGCTAGTCAACATACACACACACTAACAGTCACACACCAAAACACATCCTAACACACATACACACGTGAGCATATGGCGTAGCAGGCGCACAGCAATTGCAATTGGCTGTTGGCTGTTGGAAAACATGCGCAATGCCTGTTGACTTCCGCTGTTAATGTTAACAGAGTCGCGAATCGTGAACGTAAATCACTTAACAGCTGCTCGCAGCAGCAGCAGCATCCAATTCCAATGCCAATTGCCTTCCAGTGCTGTTGTAAACAGGAAGAGAGCGGGGAGAGAACACAATTTCATTTTGCACTTGATGTCACCGTCGCCGTCGCCGTCGCTGTTTACGCCTCTGCGCGCAAGCGTCCCCGCTTCACGTTCAAGTGATGTTTATTTTATTTTTGCCAGCAATTGAAAAATTTCAGCAGAACTGAAAACAGAATCGAAAAACAATTCAATTGTAGCTGGTAATAGTGAAACACACGTCGAAGCAAAACAAAATACAAGTATAAATACACACACACACACACACACACAGGCACACATAGATAGTCTCATGCATGTAGGCAATAAAGAAGATACTGAAGGAAATGCATCAGAAACAGCACAAAACAACAGATGCAATAATTTCCGGTGCCGCTATTGTTCTCAATCAGCTAACGCCATCTCTCTAAGCCCCACTTGCGCTCCCTCTCTGCCTCCCCTGCTTTATATATTTCTCTCTTGCTCACCTTCGCTCACTGGTTTGTTTTGTACTGGGTACGTTTTGTATGCGGGTGCGTCATGCGTTCATGCTGAGATCTCGATTCAACGGGAAAGAAAAGAAGCGGAACGGTACCAACTTATCGGCGACGTTTTTTCCAGACGAAGTCCTAACTTCCAATACCCAATTGCTGCTGTTGTTTACCATTTGCACAGTTTGAATAAGCAAATAAAAAAAAACCCAACAAAAAGAGTAGGCCTTTTTTCCTTAGAATATTTCTGTGAAATGTGTGCGTGTATTTGAGAATGAGTCCATTGTGTTGTGTGAGTGTGTATGTTCTGGTCAACCGAACGTACGACAAGAAAGAAAAAAATTACTGATATTAGCAATGCATAAAAAAAGACAGATTCTCACCGTTCTATCGACCCTAAGAATTGCACGGGTTAAATAAGCCGTTTGCATATATAAATATGTACATGTGCACATGTACACACACATACACATACATAAACCTATACCTGACCATCACGTGCCAGCTTGCACTTATGCGTTAATTTTCAACACATAATTAAATGCTATTTATGTGTGAAATTACATGACAAAAGGCATGCATGTATTTCTACTGGGTAACTAAGACAAGATTACATTCAGCACTAGAAGGGTAAATGCATTTTGCGCGACTCTCTCTCTTTGATCGGAGATCGATGCTCTCACATTCTACTGAGCTGCGCTTTGTTTGTTCTGACTGGCTCTTGATTTTCGTTCTCTTTCTCTTTTCTCAATTTTCATTCATAAAATTTCGATAAAATCGCTACAGTAGCAGCCAAAAACACTCTTTCGACAGTACGTTCTGTTTGCATATAGCTAAATACATCTTTGTATGTATGTGCATAAGTATATATAAATGTTCATTGAGTGCTCAAAATAATTTGAATAATTTATATATGTATTTGTATATTTATACATATGAATGCATGCTCATTTAATAATAACTTGAGGTACATTCAAACTCAGAAAGAAAAACTAATATGCGCATTATTTGTTGTTATCAAATACAACTATATAGATGACCCGAAACATTTAACTCGAATGTATTAGATGGATGATTAACGGCAAAAGAATAAATTTACATGCAGCACTAGCGTTGCACTTGGGGCAGAGCACTCATAGAGCATGGCTGTTAAGTAACAGTCGTTGTGAGCGCAAGCGGAGAGAGGCACGGACAGCTCAGTTGAGTGTCGAACAGCTCAGTTGAGCACGTAACAGTTTCTCTCAATTAATAGGGCCTGTTAACTAACAGAACAGTACAATTTCAGCAGCCGTAGCAAGAGGACGTGCGTTCGCCGTAAATATTTAAGATTTATATCGAATAAAAATTATCAGTGAATTTGCAATTGTCCATGACTTAATGCGTGTCCGATTCTATTAAATATATATATATTTGATTTTTTTTATTGCGAAAAACACTAAAAACCCACAACGCGTGTGTTTCTGATGAATATTTTTTTATTGTGTACTTTTGATTTTTGCCTGGCCTGCGAAGATAGTCTCTTCTCCTGCCGGAAGGCAGCGGCGTCGACGTCGGCGTCTGTGTTGGCACAAAGCCCAACAATAAGCAGCTAGCGAGCAACAAGTGCAAAGTCAAATAAACGACAGTCGAAAGCGAATGCAAGTCGAAAATAAATACAAAAACGAACGCCGCTTGCAAATGTGTGTTTGAGCTAGTTTATTGTGCGTGTGTGTGTTCTAAGCAGTAAGAAAACCAACTGCAATTGACAAAAGAAAGCAACTGAACAACAACTACACTGAATGAAAAAAGAACAGCAGCTGCCAAAGCAAAATAGCAAAAAAAGAAAAACGGCAAAAAATAAAATAAAAGAAAGAAAAATCAAAGCAGAGCAGTACAATCATCGTCAGCGCGATCGCAGATCGAGTGCAATAGTGAGTGATACACAGAAAGAGGAAGTGCTGCAAAAAAAGAAGAAGGTAAAAACACAAAAAGAACAATAACAAATTAATGTGCATTTTCTTGGGTTTTCTTTTGGTTTGTTGTTGCTGCCCTGCAGCATAAGGAACAACGGATTTTGAACGAGAACAATTCGTGACACACTACTACTGCCGCTACTACTCTCTTATTGCCTGATCGTGTTTCCTTCGCTCCTGCATTCCACACGTTCCGCGCACTTTTATTTTTAAATGAAGTGCGCCTGTATTTATTTAAATTTGATTTGATTTATTTACTGTAATTTCCATCGGGTTTCCCGTTGCTCATGCGGCATGTTTTTATGCTTTTCTTTTTACTCATTATTCAAGATGCAGCAGTTGCATTTAAATGTTTCCTGTTCCAGGAACTATTTATTTATTTGTACGACAAACTTTGACAAGGGGGAGGAGAAGAAAGAATCGAGCTAAAAGTCAAATGTGTATATAAAGAATATATATATATATATATGCATATATATGTGTGTGTGTGTTTGCAGCATATCAAACTGCAATTTGGGTCCGCAACCGAAACTGGGCAGCAGCAGCACGAAATGCTGCCCCGGGGCCAGCTGGCAATACCAAGAAGACCCCAGATCGAAACAGAGACCAAGACCAAGACCCTGGTGGACCCTGTCTGGGAGAGCAGCAACCCAAGCCGAATTCGATTCAAAGTATCAAAAGTGCGCTTTTTTTGTGCCGCTTTCAATTTTGGCCTCCAGGCGCCTACCTGAAACCGATCTTCATATTCATACGGTACATACACATATATATAGCTATGTATAGAGATATATATGTATATGAAACGGCCCCGCCATTTTAGTTGAAGGTGCATTTTCCAAGGTTCTTTTGTATAGAAGTAAATCACGTATAATACAGGGTATCTAAGAAGTCGGCTTACAATTTAAATTTTTTGTGGCTGTTTTAGTTTAATATTTCAATTCTTAGAAATATAATTTAAAAACAAAACACTTAAAATACAAATTAAAAAAAGAAATTAAGTAAAAATACGAATTAAATGGTTTATTTACTGATAAGCTATTCATATTTGTTTTGAATTGAATTTTGAATTGAAATAACACTGAAACTACAAACTGCAAAGCAGCAATTTGATTAGTTTTTGCTTAGATGTGTTTTAAATGAGTTAACTTAAGCATTGATCAAGTTTGACTTATAAAATGCTACATTTTAATAGATTGTGTTTCTTAAAATTCGAATTAAAGAATATTAAAAACGTGCCGAAAACTGAATGTATTTTTCATTGGCATTAGAGCATTTAGTATCCGTTCTGTTTGACAATTGAGATCATTTCTTGTGCCTCCTTTCGAAATTTTGATGCTCTGGGCACACACAATTTGACATAACTGTAACCGGTAAGCCTTAATAATATGAAAATCGTGCAGAACGTGAAGTTGACCGGCCTTTTGCTGATATTTGGCTTGGCATTACTTCTTCGATCTTTCCAACTGATCATTATCCATTAGCTTCGATTGTTTGTTTGTGTGTGTTGACGAATGTGTGTTTTGTATATTTACAATAGAGTAATATCGAATACCACTCGACGACATATGTTGCCACGTTTGCAACACATGTTCAGCATTTGTTGCTGCCTCATGCACAAATGCAATTACACTAAGAAAAACAAATGATTCCGCAGAACTGTGGCAAGAATTTTTTAAATTGCAAGAAGATAATCTTATAGATATATCAAGAATAATTAGTGAACTTTTCATGAAATCGAAAATAATAAAAAAATAAATAAAGAGAAAATCCGTGAGATATTTATTAATGGATTTTATATTCGTTTTTAATTGTCTTCAAAAAAGAAGGATTTTTCATGAGTTAAGAAATTCTTCTACAGAAACTCATCATTTCATTTGTGCACCAGAGTTGGAAATGTGCGATGCTGATGAGGATGGGGATGGGGAGACAAGGAAACTGAGGAACAGGAACAGAACAAAACACGAACAAAACGCCTGACGTTGACAGCAAATTGACTTATTTCCAAAATGGAAATTGAGCGACAAAAACAACAACAATAGTAATAATAATCAAAGGCTACACACACATACTTACATATGTATGTGTACACACACACACACACACGCACACACATAAATAGAAAAGATAGCCGAATTTTGTTTTGGGCAAATTGTTGCGTCATCTGTTGTCACTTGACAACAACACGGATCCCAAATGACAAGAAGAAGAAGAAGAAGCAGCAGCAGCAGAAGAAGATGAAGAAAAATCAAATTGAAAACTCACTCCTACATATATATAAGTATATATATATATATTTACATGTATATGTGTGTGAGTGTGTGTGCAGTATGTTTAGTAAATATGTATATGATACGCAGCTAAAACACGCAGAGCACTGCAATTACAACAACAACAATAGCTAAAAGAAAAAACTATGTCGAAAGTGGTGCAGCCTCGAAAGAAAGAGAACGAGAGAGAGAGAGAGAGTGAGTGCGAGAACGAGAGCGAGATTTATAGACTAAACGATACCCTATATGAGTGCTACTATTTTGCCATTGCACAAGTCTTATTGAGAATATAAAACGAAAACAAGGCAAACTATCTTTAATTGAACCAAGCCCAGAATATGTACTCTTTGTAAAGACCCACTTTGCTCCACTTTATCATATTACAGGGTATCGAAATATCAAAAACAATATCAATTGGGCTACGAACGGCATGCAGTGAAAGCGAATCTGAACTGCACTTGGCAAGTTATTAGCCAACTCCATAACTATTCCCATTTACCGACTAACTGCAACTACAAACAATAACATCTGCAAGCAACTACAACAAACAAAAAACATTCAACAAGCAGTCTATACAAACACACACACACACACACATACGCATACACACTGTATACACGCAGCTAGCCAAAGATTAAATGATTTTAACTAAAACAACTGCCATGACGAAAACGAAAGTCTTGGGCCAGACACACACACACACGCACAACATGTGTGTTTGTCGACTCGACTCGGCAGTGTGTGCCAGACCAGCAGTATACCCTGTATTAGGCCACATATCTTAACAGTCAAATTGCACCTTGAACAGAACTAAATTAAAAAATGCATGTAATAAATGTAATGCACGTCCAAGATTATAAACCCATATAGACCAAAGTATAGAAGCTGATATCTAAATTTGAGTTCAGAGCTGAAATATTTTGTTTTTGCAAGTTTTTTATTCATAGTTTAATATACATTTATTATAAGGGTAATTAAGAAAATAAATTTATATTTAAAGAAATGTTTTTCCTATAATACCTAATCTGAACTGAATATTACACATTTTCGAACCGATTGTTCAAATGGCAACTATGAGATAAATTGATTTTGTTTTTGTTGAGTCACTTAAAAAATAATTTATTGTTAATTTGTATTAAAATTGCAAAAACTTCAGACAAGGCTATGTAAGCAAGGTCAACAAAAAAAGTAAAGCTTTTCTCATTATAAAATGTATTTATTTCAATTTTCTATGAGTAATTTGATGTTGTTTTACAAAGAAGCCAAGTATATAATTCTGGGCATTTTGAAAACAACTTCACTGTGCATTTTCTTACAGGGTATAGGGAAAGAGATGGAAAAATAAGTACAGATATAGAGAGAGAAAGAGAGAGAGAGAGACGGACGGACAGCGACTGAGACAGAAGTGTGATAACTGCAAAGCAAATTAAATTGATACGCCGCTGGTTTGATCTGCTGTTGCAACACCCATTCCCAAGCACCCCATCTGCTGTCTGCCCCAAAAGCCCTACGTGCCAAACTCCGTGTCTAAATGCAAGCGCATTTTACCAGCATTTCTTTTTTACTTTTCTCTTTTTGTTGATATTTAGTTTTTGTTATCGCAGACTTTGCTGCTGATGCATTCTTCAGTTGCAGTTGTGTTTGCAACGATTAATTTGTTGTCTTTGTCGTTGCTTGTTCCTCTTGTTTTTGACAATTTTAATTTTTCATCGCACATCTCCAAACAACCACCCCCCACACCCCATTACCCCCTCTTTGTACGTCACGCGCCGTCGCATAGCATTTGTAATGTTTGGTTTTTAGACCGTTTATTTGTTTGGTTTCGATTTCATTTGCGTGTAGAAATGCATTTATGCCATGTTTTTGTTTTTGTTTTTATATTTCTCTCGTTGTATATTTCAAGTTAATTTCAGTGGCATATGCGAAACGTTTGCTTGCCTCAGCAGCAGCAGCTGTTGTTAATGTGCGTGCTCCCCGCCCATTTCTATTTTCTCTTTCCCCATTCCACAACAAGCAAGCATAGATTTCTCTTGAATCCTTTAATGTTTTAGTTCTCATTCCACCGAATGGAATATGCTTATTGTAGCTGTAAACATAAAGAACAACAACAAAATCAACATCAAGAATATCAGCAAAAGCTTAAGGCTAAATACATAAATATGGTCGATTTCTAATTGACAATTAGCCGACGACACAACGTCAAAATCGAATTAAAATCGACAATATTTGTTTGACTTTGAACCGTTCTGAAGGAAATTGCAATTTATATTTATGCTCTTAAGTAGTAGCTTAAAAAAACATATATCAATATCTAGATATTTATATTGTTATACACACATTTTTATCTAAACTGATATATCTAACCATTTAGATATTAATATTCGTCCATCTATCTGTCAAAATATAATAAAGCAATTAATATATATATGTACTTTGATATCTATCCATCTATACAGATATAAGTATATCTATCTACATCAATTTTCTTAGCTATCTATATATCTGTCTATCTGTCCACATATCTTTCTATCCACCTAACCTATATTTGTATCTAACTATATATGTCAAACGCATATTTATCTAAACAGATATCTATCTATTCATATTATTCACTATCAATTAATTTTGAAAATATTTAAGGTTGTTGAGTTAATTTCTTTTGTTTGGCCCGTTGAACAGTGTGTTCTCTTAGCCAACTAACTGCAGCAGTTAGTATATTGACAGAGTACAGCGGTGACAATTAAAGGTCAGCATGTTAAATGCAACAGGAAATTCGAACTGCAACTGCAACTGCAACAGCAACTGTTGCTGAAGTGAACTTTAGCCGTTGCCCATTTGCTAACTAATTTCCTAGCCCTCTTTTTTTCTCGCTCCCTCTTTCTCAAGCCTCCTCTCACATTAGCAACTGCCTCTTCATCTGAGGGTTAAGTGCGTTGATGAGCGCGTAATGGGCGCATGCTGTCAGTTTAATTGATGGGCATGGGTCTAATTCTGTTTCTGGTTCGTGGTATGGTTCAGGGTCTGAGCTAGGCATTAACATTGTGATCGTGTTCCGGTACGATTCTTTTGTGTCTGCCCGCCGTCCACCCACCCATTCACCCCTCCTCCGTCGCCGCAGTTGGGAGCTTGATGCGGGCGAGAACGCGTACATAATTTTTCGTTTGATTTGAATTCATACATTTATTTGTCTTAGGGGCGGCGAACCAGCCAAGCCAACAATCCACTCCAATCCACTCCATGCCAGCAACCACAATGCCCCACCCTTTGCAGCCCACAGCAGTGGCTCAACTTGGCGATGGCCACTTGAGCTCATTAAATTGCAATTTACGAATTTATTTAGCAGGCCTCGCTTAGCTGCGGGCTCTAAATACACAAGCAAAAAACAAAAAAAAAAAAAAAAATAAACCAAATAAAAAAACCAAAAAAAAAACCGAAAAAAATAAACATTAATTCCACCACAAACAACAAATGTTTAATAATTTTTTAAATTCAAGTCTAAACGTCTGAAATCTATCTAAATAAATATATATATATATATATTGAGATGTCTGTCAATAATTTTAGAATTGTTAGATGAAATTTAAATTATATTTAAAGGGTTGTCGTAGAAATGGTTCTCAGGAAATACGAACAATCTAAAAAAATTCAAACAGTGCTGCTGTTATAAATAAATAACTTGAGTTTAATGTCAATGCCGATAAATCTTTGTTGACAATAAGGCAAATGTTGACAATTATTCTGGTACAGGGGGAATGTGGGATGCGGAGCCAAACTAAACTAAACACAGCTGAATTAAGTTGAACTCGAACTGCTGAATTCCCACGTTATTTCTGTCTCAATAGATTGAGGAAACAAGGGATACACACAGAGGAAAACACTCAAAAAAAAATATCCCTTAGAATTTCACTGAATACCCGAAATAATTTTGAAGTGACATTTTATTATAGCAAAAAGTAACTAACCATGTATTGGGAATATCGATTTAAATAATTTTCCATTATTGGCCAACTGTTAAAATATTATTAAGATCGGATTTGAAACTGAGTTTTTGTTGCCCATTATATATTTTCATACAATCAACTAGCCTATTATCAATTTATTTATCTCTTAGCGAAGCTCTCTTAACTGAATTATTTTTAAGCTTATCAAGTAATGAATAATTTCTTAAAGGGAGAATCGACTAATCCAAAGGTAACTTGGATTATATCATAGATATTTTGTATAACGAACTTTACTTAATAATTTACATATATTTGAATTTGCAGTTTCGTGTAAATTTGATTTAACTATTTATTTATGAGCAAACATATAAGATTTGCATATTATTTCTGTTTTTCAAAAAGTCAAAAACTTTTGCATAAAAATGCTGTTATACAATAAGATTTTCTGAAATCTAGTTAAAATTATTTTTACAAGTGCAGACAATATTTGTCAAAAATAAAAACAAAGCCATAGTAAACAATAGAAAAAGGGAAGCTCAACAGGCAACGTTATTACATCAACTTAACACACACACACACACACAGACACACTCGCAGAAATACTGATTCCCACACATATTTGCATTATGTCAACGACAAAAGCAATAAAATGGCGAAGAAGCAAAGCAGAAGTAAACAAATTTGCGCGATTCCTCACAAAATTTGTGTGTCTGTGTGTGTGTGTGTGTTTGAGTGTGTATATTTTTTTTTTTGGGAGCAACGCGTCAGCAACTTGATGATGTCTCACTGAACTGATGACCATATCTTTGCTGTTGGCTGCTGCATCGTAATCTGAACAGTACCATATTTATTTTGTTCAACAATTTTGCATGTATCGCGCATAAAAAAACAGCTGCCGGTTTTTTTTTTTTTAAATGCATAAACAAGAGTAAATTTTTTTAAACTATTTTTATGGCCCGGCCCCTAACAAGCTAGCCGTAAATCTTGAGCACGCTTGTGCGCCTCCAGAAGCTGTTCAGCTCAAGTCGTTGCTGCTTTTATTTATTTTTATTTTTGTTTTATTATTATTTTCTTTTCTTTTTATATACATTTTGTTAAAATGATTTTTATCTCATTTTTATGGCACACACAGACATAATGCGATTTGACCGCTACGTGATTTTGCATTTGGGCAGATGCGAGCAGCAATCAACAACAACATAAATACGTTGACAATCAGCAAATGGCTAAAACACTTTTCGGCCAACACGTAAAACAAGATTTTGTTATTGGATTTTAATTAATATCTTGTAGAACATATGGAAAGCCTTTAATCAAAATTCAAAAATGTCTGATCCGAAATTAATGCATTTCATTCTATTGTTGTTTTTGTTTTTGTGTGTTTTTGCGAATTGAGTAACAAAATAATTATAATTCAATAAATTAAAGACCAATTTTCACTAAATTACTAAGTAAATACTGCTAAAGTAGTAATTTGATATAGGTTTGAAATTAATTTATACGAAATTTTACGCATGGATCAGGCAGTCTTTAACTATTTTGTATTAAGATGCTCAGGAAGATAGGCTGCAATCTGGCTGGGTATTTTTCCAAGTCAAAATCAAGTTAACTATTGATCATTTTGGCAGTTGCCCGATGGTGGTGTTGAAAAGCAGAAAAGCAACAGCAACACTAACAACAACCACAACAAAAACAACAAAAACAACAAAACAGTTCACACATGATATAAACGACATCGGCAACGTTGTCGCCTTCCTTATTGCGGTTGTCAACATTGGAATCGTTTTTCATTTGCTCTTATGTTGTGCCTGGTTGTTGTTTTATTTGCTTATTTATTTTTGTATTTTTTTTCGTTTTTGTGAGCATTTCCAACATCAATCATGCGCCTCGTTGCCCCCAAAAGTCACAAAGTTTCCAGATGCCAGTTGCCAGTTGCCAGACTCTCAGGCCAGTCAGGCGGCGTTGCAATTGCGCAGGCGCAAATGCTTCAAAGTCAAAGTTGACTTGTCCGCAACTATATTCAACAAATATGCGGCGCTTGCAACGCACTTGATCGACCAGAGAGAGGGGGAAGTAAGAGATGATGGTTGTATTTCTCTGAACTCTCACACTCTCGACTCTTGTCCGCGCGACAGCTGCGAAATATTGTACAAAAAATGTTAACATTAACCTTTTGCACCCTGGCACATCATTAAGAGTTTTCAATACTTTCGTTAGTTTTATGCGGAAAGGTATTATAATTTTGTCGTGAAGTTTGTAACACTTCGCATTAAATTTATATTTAAATGTATATATATATATATCAGCAGCTTGATCTTGATCAGCACCAGTAGCCGAGTCTGTCTATCGTACTTGTCCCTTATTTTTAGAGCTATCTTGTCAGATCGGAATTCTCTATTATATATTTGACATAGGTGCAATTGGGTTCTTGTATAAGAATACAAATGTAAAAAGTTAGTCGTTAATTTTTTTATTTTACATTAAATTTTGACTTCAGTTTGCAAGTGTTTTTTTTTTTTTTTTTTTTTTTTTTGTCGCAACACAAAAGATTACAAACAAAATGTTGCTGCTTGCTTGTTGATGTATTCAAATTAATCAGCTGTCGCCGAAGCTATTCACAAGCATAATTACACATACATGTAACAATATACAAAAAGATAATAATATGTGTAATATATTTATTTTTTTTGCCAGCCGAATCTGTCTGTCGTCGCTTATCAGCACTATTGAGGGATTGATTATCTGCTTAACTTTTTGGGATTTTTGTTTGTTTTTTTTTTTTGTTAAAAATTAGGCCAGGCTGGCAGTTGTGTCTGATGCGCATGCTGCTGCATCGTCGTCGTCGTCTTGGTTTTTTCACTTGGTGACTAATTTTGCGAGTCATTTTTTGGCTGTGATCTGTGAGCAGAATGACAGTCGATCAAATGGCCATTCACATTGCTCACCCACAGCGTCAATGATGAGGGGAGATATATATGAATGAAGAATGCGTGACCAATTTGGCAGTTAGCCAAACATCTTTCGCATATTCAAACTGGCTGACATGGCAGTACCACCACAAATCATGTTACCAATTAGCTACCTGTCTATATCTATGTGTGTATGTGTAGATTCTGATGCGGAAAGTTTAACATGTCCAAGTGGGGAAACATGATCGCTATAAACAGTTGATTTGTTTTAAATATTGTGTGTTTTTAATTATGTCATTGTAGAAATGGACTAGTTGGTCTTTCGTCCATGAGATATGCTATAAATAGATATGTATATATATATATATATATATTTTGGGAAACCCTTATAAAGAATCACAAAAGTCGTGTATATATGTATTGCACTTGATGCTTTTGACCTTTTCCTGATGTTAGCAATTAATTAATGTGCTTCCTAATTGAATTTAGCTTTGCTGTAACTAACCCTTAATTGACTGCCAAATGAGCTGTGATAATCATACAATACTCTGAACACTTTCTCCCACACCAACACACACAAACTCGCACACACATTCACCACTTTGCTTTCGGTGTGTGTGTGTGTGTGTTGCCTGTAGCATGTTCGAGTTGAACGAAATTCTGTAAATCAATTTGCTTGTTTTCTTGTGTGCCACAACACATCAGTCAGCAGTGGCACGTTATTTTTTGTGTGGAGTTGAGGCGTTTTTTTTTTTGCTTGATTGTCATTTTGCTACTACGATTTCCCACAGTTTCCAATCAAATATTAATGATTTGATTTGTTTTTTTTATTTTTTTGTATTCTTCTTTATTGATTTATATGAATTTTGGCCTTCGCCCTGCCTTTTATTTCTTTTTGTTTTGTCCTATACTTAATAATAGTATTTTATTTGTTCATTGTGCGCTTGGCTTGGTTGTAAATGGCCTTGAACTTTGTTTGTTATTTAATTTGTATAAATATATTTTATTTGTTACTGGACTTGAATAGAATTCTACTGTATTGAATTTGCTGTGTTTTATCAATTAGATTTTTGTTTGCCGACCTTTAGCCATGCACACAGAAACAGAACGAACTGCCACAAAGCAGGGGATTAAAAACTTTTAAGTAAATTACACGCATTATATGCACATATAATTAATCTGCTAATTGAATCGTTGCGATAATTAACATATTTCAATAGCTGAACGCTTTTCAACATTTGCATAAATTTTTGTATAAATTCGCGCCATATCCGTTCTTTGTTTATGCCCCTAACTGATTTTTAATGGGCCTACCATTTATTTGTTGTTGTTCCTGTTTTTGTTTAGTATAATTTTATCATCGCGCTTTAAGTTCTTCATTTATTTATCAATTTAATTTGCCTTTATTTAGAATGTTAAGTTTATTCAGCTGAAAATGGCATCGATAGAAGAGACTGCTGCCGTTTGTATTTATTCAGATAATATTTAGTTTAAGTCCAACGATTTATTATCGTTCAGTGCGGAAGCTGGCAACGCTCCCAGAGATTTGTAATTTATATCAATTCCAAAAAAAAAACATAAAACAATTCACAATGGAGTCGCGGGGAGTGTTTGAATATGGTCCGCTCGGTAGATCTAAACAATTGAATATTTGTAGTCTATTTAAAATCTGAATTTTTGAATTATTGATCTAAAACAATACAATAAGATGAAAGAGACACATATGAAAATAATTATGGAGAGAAAGGACAAAGAAAAATATAGGTAATGAGAAGAAAGCTGAAAAAGGGACTAATAGAAAAATTCCGAGAGAGTGGAAGAAATAGAGAGAGGGAGAGAAAGTGAGACACTGAGATGAAGAGAAGTGCGTGCTATCAATGAGAATGCGAAACGAAGCCTTGAGAAACTGGGGTGTATAAGAACTAGGCCTGGCCTGGCAGTAAAAAAAAAGCATCATCAGACATATGTCCATATATATGGGTATGTGTATGTATCTACACACACACACAGCACACACACTGGCACTGAAATGAAACGAGTGCAACGAGTGCGAACCCAACCCGATATAGCTGTCCGGGCAAAGCGCTATATCATTTATCATACTAAAGCCCGCACAATTGAATCGAGAGAATCATTCCATGATTATTTCTGCCTCTTGACACGCATCACCAGCTCTGTGTGTGTGTGTGTGAGTGTGTGTAAATGTGTGTCTGTGTGTGTGTTGATGACTGCAAATAAAACCTGTCAAATGCCTTGCGATTTGCTGATATTTAATCTAAATTTATATTGACAATGTTTTCTCGCTGTTGGGGGCCATTCACAGAAAATAAAAGATGTAATAGCTGTGTGAATGTTCAATAAATATGTACAATACCCATCGTCTGCTCATTTGCCCCCCCTACGCCCCTTATTCTACACAGCTCAGCTGTTTGTGTAAATTCTCTCATGTCGGAAACTAGTTTTGTGCCAGAGAATCGAAGAATTGTGGAGCTTTCTAGCTGACAGGCGATTTGTTTATGTAAATATTTGTGCGTAATATTTAATAAAGTAGAAAGTGCGAGTGCCACACTTAATGTGTGTGTGTGAGTGTGTGTGTGTTTGTTGTGCTTGACTTTGTAATGGGCTTGCAATGATGCGCGATAACAAGCAGCTCATTATCAATGCCAACAACAGAACATGCAAATCAAACAAGAACGCGTTACATAACGACTCGCAGATACCCTGCAAAATAGATTTTGACTAAGTGAAAAGAGAGAGAGAGAGAGAAATAAACATTTAAATTGTATTATATATTTAAGATGAGCATTTTTTAATTGTCGTACAATTCATTAATTAATTTATTAATTGTGGTTGAGATTTCAGAGGCAACACACAAAACTTAAGATTTTATCCCTGCTGTATGTTTTTATAATATATATATATATGTATGTATATGTATATGTATATATGCATATGTGTTTATGTAGGGGATGTTATAAAAATTAGTGTTTGTGCATTTGCTAAAATTAAATCACAAAAAATGTGCTTTAATCTTTTACTGTGCGAATTTTCATTTTTTGCAATACATTCAGCATCGCCCAAAGATTTGGCTATCAACATCGTCATTATTGTTTTGCGATGATACCCTATGAAAAATCCAGCCAATGCTCGTCATCCTTGTGTCATCATTGTGTGTGGGCATATTAATTGGCTGTTTGCTTTTGTTTTCGTTGCTGCCACTTGGGTGGCAACGGAGCGCGGAGAGCTGTGAGTTGATGTTGTTGGTTTTGTTACTGCTTTGAGGCATCTGTATTAAAGCTGATATCAACAGCAACAAAGCTGCCAGCGATAGGCAGATATTTCGTGTTCAACTTTTCTGCATTTTACAAAAAAATGCAATCAATTATAACGCTGTCAATTTATTGATAAGTTTTCGCAATAGCATTTGCAATCGCTTTAAGCGTATACAATTCAACGACTTTGCCATTTCTCAAAATAAACTGCGTCGCTGATTTCCTCTTTTATCGACCACAATAAGCGATTATAGCTAATAATTAAAATTGCCTAATAAACTAACCAAATCAATTGCTTGGAATTATACTCGATCATCAATTGCAAAATGTACTCATTTGTTTTAACTTTCGTTATTATTATTATATGATATTTATAAGCTGATATTTGAGTATTTTAATAAAACAGCTGTTATAAACAACAAAAAAGCTGTCTCCGATTCAGGTTTCGATATAAACTGTTGCATATAAACAGTTTGTCTAATAGACAGACGGACATGTTTTTTGAATCGTCTAACAATATGTTGTGTACGTAATAATGTCGGAGATGTCTCCATTATTGCGTCCCAGAACTCACCAGGGTAAACAAATTATACACCTGATAAAAAAAAAAAACCTATTTTGTTCCAAGTGTCGCAACTGATTTTGTTTTAACCAGAACCAGAAAATTGATATAAAGAGTAAACTTAAGTTGTCAAGAAGTATGTAACAGGCAGAATGCATATATTCATAAAGTATATATATTATTGATCAGCATTGAATGCTCGATTAAGCCATGCCCGTCTATATGTTGGATTTGAAATTTATTTATTTATTTATTAAGTATTGTAAAAATTAGAAACGCCGATTTTATTATTAAATTTCAACAACAATCGGCAATTTAATAGATGCGTTAAGAGGGTATCTGCTTGTCGAGCTCCCTCGACTGAATCATTCTAACTTGTCATTGTCAACGTCAGGTTTCTGGATTTGCTGAGCAGTTGTTTGCTGTTGACACATGAAATTGTTGCACAAGATTTGCTGGTGCGCTGTTTCCCCTCTTTTGCTCTTCACTGCTCTGTCGCTTTACTATTTCAACTGTTTCTGTTTCTTTTGCTGGCTCATCGTCGTCATCAACATCATCATCATCAAAGTTGTTTTGTCGCTGACATTTGGATTTGGGCACTTCTAATGCAATTTACCAGGAAAACTCTTGAGCCAAACAACAACAGCAACAATTCATTTTCATTTTTATTTTCATTTATATTCCCAGACGGGGAGGTGTGCATTCCATGCCCAAGGTTCATTGCCTGCCGGCCGGCAGTAGTGAGTCAGATTAGAGTTTGGTTTTGGCCCACAGCAAAAACTTTGATTTGCTCGTCTATTTGTATTACCAATGGCTGGTTCTATCTCTTTCGCCAAGTGGACAACAGTTGGCCATATGTATATTGTATTGCCTATTGATTTGTAATTTACGTGTCGGCCTCATTTCGTTTGGTTCAGTTTGGCTTTGTTTCGCTTTTGCTCTTGCTGTTGCCGTTGTTACCATTTCCCTATTTTCATTTTCATTTTTATTTTTATATCCATTGTCATTGTGGTGCAGTCGTCTTGTCCGTTTCTATATCCATTTTTACGAACATTTGCTCTTTTCTCTTTTTGTGTTTGCACTGAGTTATTAACCCATTCCGCTCTTTCTGCTTTCTGCGACTCCCCCAGTAGTCTCTAAGTCTCCGACTAAGTCGGTGTCTGGCAATTAGTTGGCCGCAGTTCGTCTGTGTGTTGCCGCCTTGTTGTAAAACCATTCTCGCATTTTGTATTTCAATTTGATTTTTTTTTACTTTTTCCAACGATTTTCACTTTTCAATGGGCAATGGGCTTTTGTAACGGTCGGCTCCACGCCCATACGCAACTTATTGCGTACTTTTACTTTTACTTTCTACGAAACCGAAAACCCAATTAGAATAAAGCTGCCACTGCAAAAGTCAACCTTGTATCTCAAAGGTCGCTGCTCGTTTCCTTGAGAACGCACAACGTGTCCTGAAAGAAATTTATCCTGAGCAGCGCAAAAATTATGTTGAAATATGACTGCTAATTAACACTTGCTTTCTTTCTGCTCTTCTCATTGCAGGTAAGCAGCGTAAGCTATATGATATATATACATTCATATATATATATATATATATATATTATATATATAAGCCAGGCTATTGTGCCACATCTTTGGCCAACAGGGACGCGGAACCAACGGCAATCTGCTGGTCAATAATCTGTTGACCTCCACATTGCTCTGTGTGAGTCATGAAACGAGAGAATTTGATGTATATAAACAAAAACTGTATCTGTCATATATGTGTATATACATACATATATATATATATATATGCATGCATTTATCTCTTTTCCTTTCCCTGCCCCTGCCCCTGTCACTATCTCTATCTCTGTATGTGGCTGCCAAAACTAACTGCGTTGCATCGCATTTCGTTTGCTGTTTGCCATTCGCCAAGTGACTCATTGTGGCGGCTGTGCTTAGCTTTTCTGTATACGACTGTCAGTCAGTCAGTCTTTCTGTCTGTCTGCATCTGTATTGGTGTCTGCACATATGTAATGGCATTCAGCAGAACATGGCGAGCTAAAAGTATCCCACAAAACATCACACGGCTGAGTCATCCTCATCCTCTACACAGATGCAACAAGAACGACGCAGATCTGACAGCCTCACTTTTTTTGACTGTTTTGACTGAATGACTGGCTGACTGGCTGACTGGCCGACCGGCTGGTCTGTTTCTGTGCTCATCCATCTATTGACTACTTTATTTTTTGCCTTTTATTTTTACCATACTCTCGGCTAAAAGTTGACTTTCGCATTTAGAAAATCTACTCTATATTCTCGTTGACTTTTTTGTGTATCAAAATTGTCTTGTTAGCTTCTGCCAGCAGAGAAAATGTTGACAATTATATTGAAGTCTATATAATGCTAATAAAATAAGAAACTGAACATGGAGTTAATAAAAAACATATTTAAATTATAAAAAGACGGCACCAAACAATAAACAATTTGACAAATAGTAGTTTAGGCATTGCCAATTAAGAGCAAACGATTTTACTTCCAACAAATTGTTTACCAACGAATACATTTTTCAAATTTCCTTTATTTTTTTTATTGTTTGTCTTTTTAAATAAATTGAGGCGATTTTCTAGGCTTCAGGTCATATATGGATTGTGACCTAGCTCAACCACAGTGGGCCATAGTCCAGTATAACAATGCAAGCAAGCCAACAAAAAGAGCAATAATAAAAAAAAAAAAAAATCAAAAATCAAAACTGTTGCCGGTCAAAGTATTCAATCGACAATTGCCTTTCACTTTTGCTTAATCAGAAAAATTGCTTGGCGATTCATAAGCAAAAGATTCAGATACAAACACAAATGCAATTAATGCTGCGGCTGCTGGTCAATCAACCTGTTGACCATTTGCCCGCTCGCTCAACCAGCCAACGCCAAGTGTTAACTGTGCGAACTGTGATCTGTGATCTGTGATTAGCGATCACAGCTCTGTGCCTGTGTGTGGCCGCACAATCTACACACACACACACACACACACACACACACACACACTCAAACACACACACTTTGGCCCGTTTAGCCATGTCAAAGCCCAAGTTGAATTGCTGGTTGTAATTATAATCTTGTGCATCGCTTTTGCCGTCCGACATTTCGACTTTTCAACTCAAAGGAGCTGCCCAAATAGTTCAATGCACTTTGGCAACGATTATAGACAAGTCAGAGGTAGCCAGCCGACTGCTGACCACTAAACGCTGATCGCATCTTCGCATCTAAATTTGGCCCATGTGGCTGTGCCATGAACCTGGCTAACAAACCGTTGAACGCACTGCCAAAATGCTCTTCAATGGCAATCCTCAAACCCCAAAGAGAGTGAGTATGTGTGTGTGTGTGAGGGTGTGTGAGTGTGTGTGAGTGTGTCTGAGTGTGTCTGATTGTCTCTGAGTGTGATAGATTGAAGGTTTTGTGTTTGTGTCGTCATCGGCGACATTAGTAATCGATTTTATCAGCATCAGTGCGACACACCAAAAATCCAAAGACAAACAACAACAACTATTCGAAATCATTATTTAAATAATGAAAACAAAAATGTGTTCATAATTTGTCAAAGAAGACAGCAACAACAACAAACAACAGACAATTCAAACAAGTTCAAAGTATGGAAAAAAGCAATCGAATTTGGCGACTTTTGCATGCCCTGCTGTGCAAATTTAATAGTTTTACACTATTGGACAATTGGACACATTTGCCTTATGGTTTTTTTATTTTATTTTTTTTTAATTGTGAATATAGTTTTGTTTAAATTCTTATTTTTATGAATTTTTTTTTTATAAAACAGTTGTCAGTATTTCATTAACAACTGCCTAAGACCCTTTTTTTGTCATTCCATTCCATTTAATATAAATGTATGTATTTATTTAAATTATTATTATTTTTTAATTAGCTTGTATTTAGAGCTAAAACTTTAAATTAAGGAGGCCTTCAGTTTTGGGTATTGTTTAATTTAAATGAACACATTCAAAATTACCCTATTTATTTTCCAATGGTCTGGTCATTAACCGAAATATGTGTTTAGATTTTTGTTGCTTTCTTGCGAGGCACAGCGGTGCTCTGCCAAATTGTTTTTATTTAATGGGCATCAGACATGTGTTCATCTATGAATGAGTCTGTTGGCCCCACCAAATCGCTAATCGGCATCGGCATTGGAAATCGCAAACAATCGGATGTCATCTCTCGAGTGACTCGTCCCTGCACCTCCGAGCCATTAGGGGGCGGATTTTCCATGAAGCCAACATCCAAGCCCGAAATAGTATCTCTGCCTCTGCCCTTTGGCGTCACTTCAACATTTGACCACAGCTTTCTCGTCGTTCAGATGGATTTTGGTGTAAAATCAATGTTCGTCACAATTTCTTGCCTTGAACTTTGTGAAGTTTGTTGCCATCTGTCTTTAGCCAAAATGGCCACAAACGGATTTCAATTCCGGAAGTTTATCCAATTATTGTTCTAAGTGTTATTGCTGTTGTTGTCGTTGTGGTTATAGCTGCTGCTGCTGCTGTTGTTGTTGTTGTTGTTGCTGCTGCTGCTATTGTTGTTGTTTATTCTCTTTTCAATGTGGCAAAAACAGCGCCGTTTATGTGTTTACCCGCCTGTGTGGGTCGTGAGTTCAGCATTTGGATTTCAAGGGATTTTAGACTCGCTCAATTGGCAAGTCGTTAAACCGTTTGCGTTTTGTTTACAAATATGTTTTTATTTTTGGCCAAATTGAATTTACGATTATTTAGCTTGCTTTTCAATCGAATCATTAAATTCAATTGCTTCAACTGTTAGGTGTCAGATTTTCATTCATTTTGTAGATTTTGCTCTTAATAGATGTAGATGTATTAGTATTTGAGTATTTTGTTGTCGTTGTTGTTGGTATTGTTATTGTACGTGCTTAAGTTTTTATATATTTGCGCTTAGTCATAAACGGTTGATAGCTTTTTAAGTGCTGTGCACAGCATTGCCAGTTTTTTTTTTTTTTTTTTTTTAATTGTGGCAGCCACAAGTGAGTGTCATTTATTAAGCGACACAGTAGATTAGCTCTGCTGCCAATCCAAACCAATCACTTATTTCTCCTTATTGCTACGTAACTTAATTAATGAATAGAACAAACTTTCCTAACTAACTTAATATTAAAAAACTTTTCTTTTCGATTTGAACCAATAAGTTAAGAACTTTTCTTTAGCTATATCTGGCACTTCACAAAATTAAAGAAATGTATTAAGGAAGTAAAAATGTATAATTAAATTTGCAAGTTTATATAAAAGATCAAAGGTGCATAATTCAATTAAAATGAAAACAAACACTAAATAAATAAAATTAAATATATAATGAAAGGTTCAATATTTATTGCAAAGATTGAGGCAACCAACAAAATATCAAGACAAATGTTGTTAAGCCTCGTTAGCAGCTTAGTAACAACTTGTATAATTTAATTGAGTTGCTACTAGTTGGAGTCATTAAAATAAGTGAACAGCAAAGGTCACAATAACATAAGCACTATGTTTATAATACAGTACAGCATCTAATATGGTACTGAATATAATTCTATATAGATGTGGATTCTCGTTTTTAATGACTTAATATAATGTTTATGAACAACAATCCGCTTAGAGACGCTTTTAATTATTTCGCTGTGGCACTGCAGAGTCTGTCCCTTCCCCACTCAAGTGTCTTCTCGAAATAAGTACACAGCACAAGTTTTTATATATAGAAATATATATGTATGTGTTTGAATTATCAGCTGGTCGTATGCAAATTGGTTGCTTTGTTTGTGTTGCCATTTCATAAATTTCATAAATTATTGCACAATTAACCTTGAATTGTGAACGCGTTTGGGGACGAACGAGTAGCATTATTGTTGCTCTTGTTGTTTTTATTATTACTTTTATTTATTTTTTTTTTTATTGTTGACAGTCAGTTTATTGTGTGCTTGGTCCCCTTTTTTAAGTTCGGTCTGGGTGAGCAAGATCTTGCTGTGATCAGCGACAACTTTGCAATCGTCGCGTTGGCCATCTTTGATTTGCTTCAAACTCAAAAATGTGCATCAAATTCTTGGCTTGACTTTGCTATACAGACATAGTCATGGAAACATAGACAATTTGACAGTAGTAGTATTTCTCAGTAACCTCACTCTTTTTTTTCTATATCCTAAATTGAATTTCTGCTGCCACATTGTGTTTAGAACTGAGAAAGTTTCTTTGATTGATTAACTCACTGCTCTATTTGACCTGTTTGACCTGTTTGCCAGCAAATCAGGTTATTCTTAGTTCTAGCTTATTTCCCGGTGACTTTGCTGTTGTTATTTCAAGTCACAAAATGCACATGTAAAATGAAGTGTAACTTTTGGCCAGGAAATTGAAATGCTTTAGCTCTGTTTGATTTCGACATTTCCATTATAAGTTTTTGGCATTCGTAATCAAGATTGACGGAGCCAACATTTTGAATATTGCATGACCAACAGTCGTAGGTAGCCAAAAAAAAAAAAGCGAAGTGCAACACAACTCTTGAAAATATTTCAAAATTTCCCAATTGAATTATCTAGCATTGTCAGAAACTGTTTTCTCAAACTTACAATCGACATTCTTAAGGTGAATATTTGAAAAAAATATTCAAATTTTATCGGAATACAGTGCCAAATGCAGTGGCCACATCAGAAATATCTTTTAGCTTATTTTTTGTGTTTATTAGAAATATTAAAGTTGTCGAACAAAAATTTCAACGAATTAAATACAATAGTTTTTCAGCCTGCAAGTAAATTTCATAAAAGAAAAACTACAATAAAAATGTGATCATCCGCCAATTAGTCATTGCAAGCAGGAAATTAGTTTGATGACACATGTTGACCAGGCTTGTTCCTAAAATGGAATCTGGTTGTGTTGCCAGGCAGCCGAGGCTAATCAGTCAGTTTTTGGACATCTTTTGTTGCTGTTGTTGTTGTTGCTTTTGCTCAATGTTGTCCAACTCCATCTTATATCAATGGATGCTGATAAGCATGGGCAAATTATTCGGCCAACACCTTTCCAGTGTTCCCCAAATGTTAAACATTTTATCGAATAACCAACATCTCGTCGCAGCATGGTGGATAACAGTGTTTACTAGTTTCATTGTGTGCAAAATATTTGATTAGTTTATTTTTTTGTATTTATATTTTGTTTTGCCCAGCTTGTGGCAAATGCATTTAAGCGGGCCAATCGTAAATGTGTAATTGAAAATTGGCAATTGGCAATTGGCACACCTGCCGGCCCAGGGCGCAGCCCTAAATTGCAAAGACTGACCAACCCAGGAGTGAATTGCACTTGCCAGCACATTTCGATTAAGATTAACTTTGGTCCAGCGACTTAAACCATTCATATTCACATTCACCATCCACAGTCAAATTTGTAATTATCTTGCTTAGTTTGATGGGTCCATTTTTTTTTTGGTTTAGTTAATGAGGTCGCATTGCCGATGGAACAATTATATATAATTAATTGATGAATATCTGAAGAGTCTCAGTTACGAATACAACATGTGGAGAGCGTGTTATGCGTTAAGAAAATTATGTTTATACGGTGGAAAAGTTTTCTTTTTTGTTTTTTTTCTTATCTTGTTGCACATTTATATTCATGTATTCAAGCCCGAGCCGCCTCTTAATACATAATCAAATATCAAATGCCAGTTAAGATGCTGTTATTGCTGTGCAGGTTGTTGTTGTCTTGCTCAGCGTGACAAAAATAGCCAATTACTTGGCCAAAATCAAAGACATATTTGTTTAATGGCCACCAACTGTTTATGCTGCTGTTGTTGTGGCCTAAAAAAAAAAAAAAAAAAAAAAAAAATATATGTATATATATATATATCAGTCATCGGACTCAACATGCAGTGGCGAAGGGCAAAACTTGCTATAAAAGTCACGTCCTTGACTTAAATATGTGCGAGCCGTGAAGCGACAAAGAAATAAAATCCAAAATTTTGGTAAATTCGAGTAAACAACAACGTGAACAAAAGAGTGCAAAATTTACAAAAAAATTTAAAAAAAATATACATAGGTGAAAATAAACAACGAAAGCAAAAGCCTAGCGTTAAAAACGTCAAAAGAAAAGCGACCTCAGCGCAAACTTCACACGAACCAATAAAAAAAAAAAAAAATCTCTTTGAAGCATGATAATCAATGGAAGAACATTTTTATTGCAGGCAGGCAGCAACAGATACATTTGTATCTTTTGGCTGGCATGTGCAATTTATGAGTGGCTGTTCAGTTAGCGGTTCTTTTCTTACACACACACACACTTTCGTTAACCTTTCGCTGATTCCCGTTAACCAATGCGACTGACTCACTGCGTCCGCCGCAGTTCATTGACGGAATCGCAATTCTCTTGAAATTGCTTGAGTTCACCTGAATCGCCAATCAGTCGGTCAGTCAGTCAGTCAGTCAGTCAGTCAGTTAGTGCTGACTGCTTGGTTTCCTTGTACTCTGCTCTCCACGCACTATTTTGGGGGTTTGAGGTTGGAAGTGCAGTGAACCCGATGTGACATTGTCAGGACTGAGCTCAACAGTTGCCAGTAGAAACCTGCATCGCTCAGTCCGACAACCGACACCTTTGAAGTGCTTTTGGCGCGAGCTTGCACAGGTCACGCTTACACATTGATTGATTGATTGACAAACTGTGGTCTTATTGTGTATGTGTGGCTGTTGCTATTGCTATCTATCTCACTCCCTCTCACCGTTGCCCAAAGCCCCGTTGGCTAATCAAATTGGCATAGCACAGCAAAGTAAACCACACCCACTGCCGAAAGCTGTGGCCCGAGTCGCAAGTGGAACATCAGCTAAATTAATGTAAATTGAATGACTCGCAACGGTACCACAGAAGAACTTTAAGTCCCTGGCCAGGACCTGTGGCGCAATGGAGCCAACGACAATATATGCCAAACAATGTGCCACACAGCGAAGCCAAGTTGTGAGCCTCGCTAGGAGCCGACTCGGGTTTAGGTGGGCACAAATATAATGTAAAGTAAAGCAAATTAATTTATTTCGCTTGTCCCAAAAGCAGTGATGCCACCCCGCCCCCCTGCGTCCCACAAAACCGCTGCAGAGCTAACGGTTAAGCTATACCGCTTTGAGGCGGCTTTAAACCTTTGTTGTTGTTGTCAACTTCAAGCTAATTTTGTCCCCTTCTATTTCTGTCTCTTTCTCTCGCTCTCTTTTACTCTGCGCCTTTTGCAGTGCCGATGCGCCGGCAGCGCAACCGGAACCGACTTCCTGCCAGGCAACCAACCAACCAGCATAGGGAGTGTCCTCATCTCCCTCTTGTGAAATCGTGCGTGGCCGCAACTGTCTGTCTGTCTGACTCTCTGTATGAGGCCCTCTATCTCTCTGTATCTCTCTCTCTCTATCGCGACTCCTTAGAATATGCTAATGAGCATTTAATTTGCTGTCGCTGGCTGTGTAAACGCTTCCAAATTTAAATTCACTTTCAACTTATGGCCTTAGTTGCTGCTTAGCTTCAATTTGATTCGAATATAGCTTTTTTAGAGAAAAACTGAGAGATTTTCGGGAGGAGGAGGGGGGTGCCTTAATATCTTCTCTGCTTCTTGCTTTTGGTCTCGGTCGGGTACAATTTGTATAATTGTTATTGGTGCCTGAATTTGGGGCGCATCCAATTACAGTTCCCCTATTCCCACCCATTCCCCCAATTAATAGAATTAAATTTAATGTATTTGACTTTAAGAAGGCTTCAGGTGAAACAGAATTGAACTGTTTTCTGTATTTTGATTTTTTTCTTTAGGCAGCAAATTTACTGAGTATACAATTAAATATACTGATTTTTTAACATATTTACCATATTAATGACATCGAACTACAACATAGATCAGCATTTAGAGTCTAGTCTATGTTCCTACAGTCAAATTCCGAGCCCATTTAGAGTCTAGTCTATGTTCCTATAGTCAAATTCCGAGCCCAAATTTCATAGATATTTTGTCGAAAAGGTTATTTTAGAATGTTTTAAGTAACTAGAAATTCCCTGCTAGATTATTAATAGAGCGATATTAGTAAATGGCTTAGCTGGCAATGGTTGCAGTCAAGTTCGAATGTTTCCTGGCAATGACACTCAGACATGGGGCACGAGACACGAGGCAATTGAGGCTGTGTGTTGTGTTTTGTTGTTCTATCGGTGGCAACGTGTTAAGGCTGTTGACAACACGAATGCCGCAATCTGTCATCACGAATCTGTTGTCGTTGTCGTCTCGATAAACGATATTCAAAGCCATTCCACAAGCATCGAACCAGTGTGGAGCATGTTTTACGTATATATATATACATATGCACACTCTGCTGTTATTTTATTATTTTTTTTTTGTTGTGGCAACTTCAATGTCAAAGTCGGGGGCGTTTTGTCGTAGGAGTTGAACATGCAAAACAATATTTATATCATGTGTTTAATGAATTCTTTACGACAGCTTATGGGTAATTTATAATTTAATTTTACGTTCATTTAATGGGTCCCCCGGCTGTATATGATTTCGAATACAAATCCGAATGCAACTGCAACTCTAAATCTATAAAAAAAAATAATAATAATTAAATATGTAAATGTGTTGTCGGTTTTTTTTTTTTTTTTTTTTTTTTTTGTAAAAATATCTATTGGGTTTCTGTGCTGCAAAGTCAGTTGTCCGATTGTGACGACTTCCCTCCACATAAAGGGGCACTCAAAAAAGGGAGTCATAAATTGTAGCCACATATCAAGTATGCAAACATTAACGGAAACTGTTGAAACATGCACATGTCATTCAATGTGTTATGCTTATGCCACAAAGCGAGGTTCATTCAATAATTACATTAAACGCTTTTTCTTAATTCCCACTTAAATATCCCACTGTGAACCGACAAACGCATGAATAAATATATATAAAAGCAAAGCTGTAAATCCTACAATTTATATTAGAATCGAACAATTGGTATATTTACAAAATATATATTGCTGTATAATACACAAATAAATAAATAGTTACATTAAACATTGATCTTCTAATCTCGTTGTATCACAATGGGCCGAGTAAATTGCTTTTATTGGCCAACAGCACAACGACCAAACCTAACTTAAGCTAAGTGCATTAAAGAGGGCCCAAACGAGGCTCGAAACGATACTTCAGATAGTTTGCATATAGATGTAAATGTTCAGTGTTCACTCAGATATCGATGCATTTCCGGATCGGACTACTATATTATTATACCTATTATAGAAATAATCTGTCAAAGAATGAGCCAACACAATAAAAATACTCAAATGTGAAATAATCAGTCGTAAAACAGAAAATCAATAATATTAAAAATTGTGGTATAACTCTACAAGCTGCCCTCGCAACTGCTACCAAAAACAACTGTTTGTGTGCTGTTGTGTGTGTTGCATGTTTAATAGCTTTGTCTCGCATTCAATTTGCATGTCGCCCACGGGGCAAAGAAAAGCGTGAAATATTTTAAGCGCCTTAGACACAAACAATGGCGCTGACATCGGAGCTGACGCAGTTCCTCAAATCTAAGCCGGCAGCGACTGCAAATTTATCTTACTTTAAAAAAAAAAAAAAAAAAAAAAAAACGATACCAGCAACGGCAATTTTCGCTTTCGTTTGTCGGCATTTTGGTTGATTTTCATTGATTATTGTTGTGGTTGTTATTATTTTGTTTGTTGTATCTGGAGTGTGGGCGTTTGCGCCCACATCCACCTGATGCAGCTTCATAATTAGAAATCCGAATAGAAATTGCAGCAGCCCCCAAACACCAGACACAACAATGCCTGACTGCTCCCAGTTTGACTAAGCGATACCCGATGATATCAGCGCATAACGGGGAAACTTGATTTTGCTTCCGACTTATCAAGGTGAATTCACACAGCGATTTCAATATTCAATCTTTTAGACCGCTCTTTTGAAAAACGACATATATTTTTGACAAATATCAAACGATTTGTTATACTCAGATTATAGTGGTTTTGTACTCTTTGTCGACACCATTGAGCTGGAAACATAAGCTAAAACTACAAACGACAAAAAAAATCGATAATTCCAATGCGATAAAATCCCATATCTTCTACAATTTTTTATTGCTAATTACCATCTGAAATTACTAATAAAAGAGTCCCACTTCAGAGTATTTGAAAGTTTATTATGCCCGACTGCAACATATTTGTATTTAAAAAATCAATTATTTCTTTTCAAACGAGCATTTATTAAAAATACAAAAATTAAAACAATACAATAAATAAACACAATATGTGTAAATATTTAAGTAAATATTTTAAGTAGCAAAGAAATTTATAGTTTATATTTATAAAAAAAAATATAGTGAATACAACACAATTTTTACTTTAATATTGTTAAATCTCAGCTTTGAACTATTACTTTTTCGACAATTCATAAGGAATGGAAAATATCTGTTAAATTGTCGAAAATATGTATGTGATATATATATTGAAGCAAATCACTTTGTTGCATATATATTATATGTATATGTGATCTCCACAAGTTTGCATTAAAACTAACCTCAAATTTTGTTTTTCCTTCCATCTATTTTCAGGTGAGTCAATGTCGAAAGCATTCAAACGAAACCATTGCGATTGAGCTGAGTAAACATAACCAACAAAAACATGAACAACAACGGCCAAACCCATTCAGTGATTGTGCGCATTCTAGCTGAATGTACTATTCAGCTCGTAGCTTAATTAAGTCCCATATGCAACATATGCTGCTTACCACTTGTTGCATACAAAACAGAATTTTTTTTTTTTTTTGGTTCCCAACCTTAGCAATGACAGAAATAAAAGCGAAAATGGGCACAGAAAAATAAGAACGCAGCTTGTTGAGTTGTGTTAAAAGTGCAGCACGCACCTGCGTCAGGCCCGTCTTTGCCTTCCAACCTTCCGGCAGCCAACATGCAACAGCTCCGGCTACATCTCCGCCTCCGTCGCTGTGTATACGTTTCTGTGCCCGTCTGTGACCAGACATGCCTCCCGTGCCGTGCCGTTTGGCACGTTTAAATGTTTGCGTATTTGAAATGTGATATGTGCCACGATACGGGGTGCTGACTGCGTTTCAGCTGTTGCTGCTGCTGTTGCTACTTTTGCTGCTGTTCATAGTGTGACACACATGCTTACCGCTGCCGCTGGCCTGGCCTGGCATGCCCCTATTTATCTAAGTACATGCGCACACGCAGCATACATGGATAAGTTTTAGTTAACTGCCACGCCGCACGTTGCGTTTGGCTGTACAATACAATATTGTTGTTTATTTATTTATTTTATTTTAGTTTTTTTTTATTGTCTCATGAGTGAGGAGCAGAAGAACAGAACACACCCAAATGTAAGTTTCCTTTGCAACAACAAAGGCAACAACAGCAGCAACAAAACAACGCTTGTCGTCATGGTCTATTTGGCTTTTGGGTTTTCAACTTGGAATAGCTCGTACCCGGTGCCTCGTGCGTTGTGTTGTTCCTCAATGTTTGCCTATCGTCATTTTGTCATTTTGTCATTTGTCGTCTGTGTTGCTTGTCGCTTGGCTGTCAAAACATTTTGTGGGCGCGTTTGGCACAATGTTTTAATTGCTTGTCGCTCCGCGCCGCTCAAAGAATGTGCTGTAAATTACGAGCATATTTTAAATACGACCAAATTACGGGTAACTAGCAACGGCCAACTGCCAACTGCCAACAGCCAACGGCCTACTGCCAACAACAGCGCAGGCAGCAGCAAATTCATTTAGTAAGATTAACCGCCTTCAGCTAGGACTTTGTGTTTGTTTTTGCCAACAAACCACCACACCCCCCGGCCACCCACCAGATGCCCTTACTGGCCCGGCTAAATTTACCTTTTTATCATGAGCCAGAAGCTGAGACTGCACACAGCTGAACAGCTTAAAGGATTCTCTTGTAGCCCCCGGTTTGCCTTTATTTAATAATAATAAAATTCTTTGCTACGTTTTCGCTTCAAATTCTTCTTGCTTTTGCATTCGGTGGGGAGCCAGGGGAAGGCACATCATCTTCTTCGTCTAAACGGGGGCTTTGAAATAATTTTCTAAAATTACAACAGCCCTTGGAAAATGGCTACATAGCACACATACTACATGCTATATTAAACCTAATATGAAATCATTTTTCATTTTGCCAAGTAAGTCGAATTCTTGCCCACATCAGCAACAAAAAGATGAGTCTTTAGTGGGAAATACGCTAGAATTTAATCACAGAAAAATTGTGTTATAATTATAATGGGACCAATTAGCCAAAAAGGGTATCTACTCCAGGGATCAGGCAACGATAATCCCAAAAAAAAAAGGGGGGAAAAAGAAAAAGATATTGACTGAATTGAGTAACAAAAATAAATATGTAAATGCTGTCGAAAGTGGCGCATGAGTAATGCGACTGGCAATGGCCTTCAATTTATTTATTTTCTTTCAAATACCAAAATGTCAAGACAATTACAGTCTTTATCTAATTAGGTATTTTAAGACATCGACGCTTTTACTTTTGTTGGGGCACGAAAAGGGGCCAACGGGTGCATAACAAATAGGTTGCTTAGTGGCCCACAAATTGAGTTGAGCGTTGTAAGTAGATAAGGTAAGCAAACAAACAAACAAACAAACAATAAAACACCTCAATTGACTTTATAAAGATATAGTTGTAACCCCATCAGCTCTTTAAGTACACGCTCGTCCAATTCCACTTGAAAGATCTGTCAGCGGCATTTTCCCGTAAGTGCTTTTTGTTTCATTCAATATTTTCTGGCTCTGATATTAAATGCGTCATTATTTGCAGTGCATAATTACTTTGGCGTAATAATTGATTTCTAACGATTTGGGCCTTTTGGTTTTTGCGTACTTTTTAGCTTACTGCAATTTCGGCTTTTAATCAAATATATTAATGAGAATGTTTCATAAATATAATATTTAAATTCGAATTTGTACATTCAACTGAAAATGTTGTTAGTGAAATCAGACTATAAAAACCATAATTTTTGCATTGATTGCATATGTTTCTAGTCTTATTCAAATATGTTGTTTAGCTTCTTTTTTTTCTTTCTTTTTTTTTTCGATATTTGCTTGCCTTTATATGTTATATTTATTTTCGATTTCGCTGCATTTCGAATTAAAATCATTTCTTGGATTGCATTTGGCGTATCGAATGCCGCTAAGGGTATTCCAGTTATGCTGGGATTACCCTTAATGTGCTGGGGCCAGTTATCACTGAATATTATGATAATTTGAGCGTCTGTGCAGAGGAGAGCATTGAGTATGGGACGGAATTTATATATATATATATATGAATATATATAAATATATATATATAGTGTGCACACAGTTTATCATCGCCTTTTCCCTCCCCATTCCTGGAACAGATTGTGTCATTTGCGCCGAAAGCTGGCGGCGATGCAGAGAAACCGATCAGGCTGATTTTAACGATGTGGAAAATGTCGCATTTGCATTTTCATTAACAAACTAATGAAGCTGTCTGAAGATTGCGTGGGCGCCCGCCCAGAGCCATGAATTATGAATGAGCTCTGAGCTAATCGACTCCCAACTTGCTGCAGCTGGTCGGTCAGCCGGGCCAAATTGCATAATAATTAAATAATCGATAGGCCGCCATAGCGCCATCAGCTGGAGCAAACTGAGCGGAGTTGCAAACGGTTTGTCTATGCATTTAGCGCATCGCATCCATTTGTGGCCCAATTGCTGCAGTGGCATGGAAAATGAAAATATGCTAATCAGTGTGAAAACCAGTAGCGTTTCTTGACTTCACATTGAAACGATAACTGCCTTTGGGGCGCCAAGTCGCAAGTCGCAAGTCTGGCGCGATGCTGTTGTAATTGCCGCTTACCACCAATTCAGTTTGCACCGGCAACAAGCTGCATACGTGTAATATGCATGGATCTGTCTGAGTCAACAATCAATGAAAGCGAAAACAGAAAGCAAATCTTTATCGCAAATTGTTGTAAAAAAAATCTATAAACTTGAAAGAATTAAAAAGCATTTTTTACGATAAGAAAAGGTTTTGGGAAACGGCCAGGGAAGAATATGGTCAAAAAAAACATCGCCTCAGCAAATTTTTAGCCAGAAAGAAGTCTTTGGAAGGAAAATTGCACTTTAATAAAAAGTATTTATTTATGTGTATTCAACGATTAAATCTATAAATATATTGTGTACATTTAGTTGTAATTAAAATTTCCTATTTGCAGCACAATAGAAGTAGTTGTTGCTATTTACAGGGTACCTGATAGTCGCTTCGATTCACTTGTGGAAGTTAATCTATTTATTAAGGCTACTACAAAAATTGTGCAATTCTATTTGGATTTTGTATCTCAAAAAGTGGCGAGTTTAATTTCATGTTCACGTATGTATCACGTATGTATGCATCAATATTTATATTTATATACACATTGTGTGTATGTGTGTGTGTCACAATTGCTGGCATTTGATTTAAAGCTCAGCTGCAATTTATTTGATTTGTTCAACTTGTGCAATCGACGCACGCATTTTTCCAGCCACCTGTTTTCCAGTTTTCTTCTATTTTTTTTTTTTTTTTTTGCTATTTGTTAATGAATAATGGTAATACGACTATGTGCATATATGCACCTGTATATGTATATATTTATATGTGTGCGTGTGTGTACATGAGCCGTTTGCATTGCTCATTTGACATGTTTGGTGAAATGCCAACCCCTTTCCAACTTCAACGGCTACCCGTCGCTCTCCCCCCTCGAGCGGGCGGCACTTTTAAAGTCAACAGCTAACTGATGATGTTGATGAAAAGTAAGCGGCTGATTTTTTTTTTTATATAAATCTTGTGTTTGTTGTTGCTGATTGTTGCTGTTGCAGTTGCTGATGTTGCAGTTGCTGTTGCTGTCGAGAGTTGCTCATGAATGTTAAGTATGCAACTGCAGTTAGCATTCGCCAGTCGTTTCGTGTCTAGTTGTTGCACATACAAATACAGATACTGCACTTAACAGATTCACCATGCCGACAATTCCCTTATATGCAGGAGGATCTCAAAGCAATCGATTAAATTACAAATTTCATTCGAAAAGCAATTAATTACTCTATATTTCATCTGTGCTTTTTATATTAAGAGTTCCGGCGCCTCGTTTTGTTTTTTTTATATCGCCGCTGATAGTTAATGCCAGCGAATTGAATTCTTTTACAAAATAGAGCAGCAGCATTTTACACTCAGACAAAAAAAGAATGTATTAAGGCATTTTATTTGACGATCTATTATAATTTAAAAAACTTTAATATACATTCTTGGTAATTTACTTGCTATTTTTTCTGATTTTTCAAACATTAATTTAAAAAAAAAAAGAAGAAAATTTGATTTAAACATTTATTTAAATAATTCTATGGAGCATTTTTTTTTGTTGTGTACTTGGTCGCTGGTGACGGTCCGTTTGGGCCATTTGCCAGCCCAGTTGGCCAGTTGCGCAATGCATTCGTCTGGGGCTCTTAACAACTTCAAGGTTGTGTGTTACACATTCGGTTTGTTTACATAGTTGTTGCTGTTGCTGTTGCTGTTGCTGTTTGCTATACACATTTATTGCATTTGCCTGTCGGCCACTTGCTGTGCGCACTTCCAACTCCAGCAGGGCGGAGGAGTTGGAGTTGGTGTTGAATTTGGAATTTGGAATTAATGTTGTGGGCAGGCGACTGTTCACAGGTGGCAGTTGCAGTTACAGTTGGAGCTGCAGTTGACAGGCAACTGGGAGTCACAAACACCGCCGTAAAGGTTAAATGGCCAACACACACACACACACACACACACATTTGGGCCACACGCAATGGTAGCAACGGCGCCATAGGCATTGCCAAATTAAGGTCAAGTTTGTCGCCTGTGCGTGCCAGCAATGTTGTCGTCGTGTGTTGCAATCGTGGGCTGCCACATGTCGCATTCAACCAGCGCTAGAGAATCAATCATAAATAATAAAAAAAAAACTATGTAGCTCGTTTCTTAATGTTTATCTCTGAAATGAAATTTAAGTGTCGCAAATCCATTAATGAATACGATTAGCAAAAAAAAAACACTTATTTTTTATATGTATATAATTATGTTTGTGTCTGTATGTTTGTGTCTGTGTGTTTGTGTGTGTATTTTGGTATTACTTGACGGCTTTAAATAGATTTAAAAACGAGTTTACTTAAATGACTATATATTATTGTTATTTGATTTTATTGTTGTTGTGCTTAATACCCTTTTCAATTGATATTAATATCGATATATGGTATCGATAGGTAGCTGAATAATCACATTTTAAAAATGTTGCAATTTTTCAATAGAGTTATCTATCTATCTTAGCTACGATCTAGACCTTATTTTTAATGTAAATGCAGTTTTGTGATTATTTAAAAAAAAGCCCAAAATTGTGAGTTCTAAAAACTATACTTACAAATTGGGGCTTATTTTGTTTTAATTGTTGTACCGGGTATCATTTGGTCGTTCATCGAATTCATCATTCGATTGTTTTGCCGTGTGACATTTCACATTTGAATTGCCTTCGCCCTTTGTCCCCCCGCTGAGCTGTTAAAGTCGCCTAACCTGTTACCGAAACCTATTAATGGCATTATTTTGGCAAACAACGCCCCCAACACGTTTCCTTCCCCGGTTATCGGTTAGCAGAGCCAAAGCCACATCGAGCTGAGCTTGGCCCGAACTCAATTAATTTTGAGTTAAGTTCGCCGCTTTGCTCAGTCATCGTCAGTTTTGGCGGAAATGTGTGGAACAAATGCGTCAAAATGTGATCGTGATCATGACTGTTAATTAAGTGAATCGAGGCTGCTGCTGATCATTTATATTTATATATATATCTATATCTATTCTCGAGCCAAGCGATGATGTGATTATAAACATTATAAAAAATCGAATACTCAATCAAATCTTACCTGTTTCACTCCATGGACATTACAGAAATATCTTGGGGACACAATGTTTGTGGGGATTATAATTGAACTGTTCTTAAAATACTTGCCAGACATCCGCTAGGCAACCAATATATACATTTAACAGATGGTCGGTCGGCCAACAACAAAAACAATATTGTTATGAATAATTAAAATAAAAAACACAAGCTTAAAAATTAAAATGCAAATCGAAATGGAAATCGAAATGGAAATCGAAATGGAAAGAAAAATGCAAATGGAATGGAAATGCATGTATGAAATGAAAGAAGACAACAATGAGAAATACCAACATCAACATTAACAACATTAGCAGCAGCCATAACAACAACAACAACAGCAACAACAACAGTAACAGCAACAAATCCAAACATGAATGAAATTCAATATTAAACATAGAAAAAACAATGTTTGGATTTCGACTGGGGACAATAATGGGGATGGTTATGAGGTATGGAAAACTTTGTGATTGCTGGGTGTCCATTTGAGTGTGGGTGTGTGTGTGTGTGTAAGTGTGTGTGTGCACTTTCCAATGATAAAATTATATACACAAGATCAGACGCTGTGGCTAAAAACAATGAACGATGCCAGGTGGGTGGGGCTGGGTTGGTAAGTTGTAGAGATGTAGTGGGTGTGGGGGGTGTGGGGGGAAAGACAATAACAATAACAATAACAAACAAATAAGAAACACGCGTAAACAAGGCAAACAGATGAAGCCAAAGCTGCGTTTGCAGTTGCAGTTGCAATTCCATATGTGCAGAGCGCAACCAGTGGCAGAGGGCATTGCCTCAGTACTCAAGCTGCAACTTGGGAGGGGGGGGGGGGAGCGCATCGGGTGGATGGGGCTGGGTGGTTGTCTGGTTGCAGCAGAGTGCGTTTCTTTGGCCGTATGGCAGACTTCCTCAAAAGTCAACAAGACGCAATACGCACTGCGGCTGCAACTGTTTGGGGCAGGAGGAAAAGGGTGCAAGCTAGGGGGTGGTGGTGGGAGGAAGCAGGGCAGGGCGATGCTGTCAACCGCAAAGCTTTGACATTTGGATGCATTTTGTGTTTGATATTGAGCTGCAATTGATTTACGTAATAACGGGAAGTTGCACTCACCCGCACACACACACACACACACACACACCCTGGCATAGACACTTCCACTTCCGTTGCGCTTCAATTCGAAAGCAATTTACAAAATTCAATTGCCAAACACTTGCCGCATGCATCAAAAAGTGTTCTTCAATTACAATTTATTTTTAATT
The DNA here is from genome assembly GCA_037043605.1 of Drosophila multiciliata. Classification (NCBI taxonomy): domain Eukaryota; kingdom Metazoa; phylum Arthropoda; class Insecta; order Diptera; family Drosophilidae; genus Drosophila; species Drosophila multiciliata. The sequence continues at coordinate 151,423 of JBAMBF010000579.1, forward strand.
GTATTTTATCGATTTTTAATTACTTTTACTACTTAAGGCATTTGCAGCAGTATCAGAATTTTCTATGATAAGGAAAAGTAATAGATAGATTTATGCTTCACTATTTTTTTTTTTTTTTTGATAATGCAATCGATTTGCTGCTTTAAAATTCATCAGCTTGCCAAATATTGAAATAGTTTTTTTTTGGGAATTGTAGTAAAATCTCAATCTCCATAAATTATAATGATCCTATCTTCGATATACAATATATATCCTAAGCACAAAACGTCTTCGAGCATAAGAAATCATTTGCCAAAATATGTGTAAAAGAGATAACGATAAATGGCAACTGCTTCTGTTTCTTAAAAAAAGAAATTGACTAATTTTCAAAGAAAGGAAAAGCCTATTAATAATTGAATTGCAGTTCATCAAAACCAAGTTTGTCGCATCCGTAATTAATTAAGTACATTTTGTGAAACGATTTGGCAAGATGCAAGCTGATCTTGAGTTGATTTTTAAGCATTTTTCGTTGGTATGTTTTAAAGCACAATTTACTTTGAAATGGCCGCTGGATTGTTGCAAGTTGTTTGTTTTTTTTGTTGCAGCTTTGTGCTTGTTGTTGCAGATGACTTTCACTTTGAACTTGCGCGCATTCTTGGCAACCGCAAATTGATGTTGCATTTAATGCTTTTGCCAGCTGCTTTTGGAGCCTTTTTTTTTATGTTTTATTTTTTAGTTTTCTTTTGCATTTTTCGAATTGTTACGATCGAGAGTCGCTTTTGATCAATTATTATTATTGCTTATTATTTTATTAAAGTCACATCGGCTGCAGTTGAGTCGAGTGCCAGTTTTAGTTGCTCATCAAGCAAGCAGCCTCATAAATAATGTTGTTGGCCATAATTATAGCGTCGTTTTGCTTTTTTATTAAAGAAAAAAAAAAGCAGCCGAGTGAAACAACAACAGCAACGAAAGCAAATGGCAAGAGCCAAAACAGAAAACAAAATGTTTATAAATGTGCGCAAATTGCCGGTTGCCGACAGCTGACAACAAAATTTATGTAAATTGCAATTACCAAATTCGAGTAAGAAAGCGACCGACCGAACGAACGACCGACCGACCGACCGACCGAACGACCATTGATGGTAATGTTAATGTCCATGTCCATGTCCGTATTCATGACCAACTGCAAGGCTCCCGCATTGATGCAGCTTAAGAGCGCTCTCCAATTGCATATATATATACCTGCATAAATCCATATTTACAAGCATTTCCAATGCTGTTTGGGCCACTGTGCTTACGCGGCGGCATCAACAAACATGAATTTGGTTTAGTCACAACTTTAACGCTCTCAGCGAGCACAAATTTTTTGATAAGCGTCAATGAAAGTGAAACCGTGTCACACACACACTCACACACACTCACACACACATTACATACATTACACACATTACATACATTACATACATTGAGCCGCCTTTGGGTTGTTATATCTGCATTTGTGTTTCTTGTGTATGCATATCATAAATAAATAAAAGCGCTGACAAACAACTCAAAGGGTCGCTGGAAAAACGGGGTGACTCCATTTGATAAGCGAAGGCACAACGGAAAATTCAAAACAAATACAAAAAAAAAATATATATATATATATATACGATTGTTGGCCGCTTGCATTTCGCAATATACATTTGCTACTCACGTCAGGAAGAGTGTTCGATAATCAGTTACTCTTTGGCCAATTTGAACTCAATTTTAAATTTAAACACCCACATTTAAACACCCACATTTAAACACCTACATTTAAACACTTACTACTATGCTATTCTAAATCCAATAAAAAAGAGATTAAAAAAACTCTAAATCCACGATTTAAACTTGTACAAAATAAATTTTAATCATAACAAATTAAAAAGAGCTTAATTTGTGTTTAAAATGCACATTTTTTTCATAGTAGCTTAATAATTTTTTTATATTTGTGTTTATAGGTAAACTTAAAAAAACATAGCTTTTAATTTGTGTTTAGAATGCGCCACTTTTTCATATTATGTGAATTATTTGTTGCTTTTTGTGTTTATAAGTAAACAGTAAAAAAAATATATATATGTCTTCCAATATTTGCTTCTCATTTAGAATTATTATGTCTCATTAAAAGAAATATTTTTTTCAATTAAAAAAATATTAAGTAATTTAATTCATACGATGACTATGGAAAGTAAAGCTAATTTTAGCGGGAGCCAACCTTGAAATGAATGAACAATAGCATTTTATATATATATATATATATATATATTATTTTTATATATATCCTGGTACTTTGTCCTTTTGTCGATGCTGCTTCTTGTGACCCTTATTTGTTGCTATAATTCTAGTTTTTTCTGTTGAATTCAGCTACACATTCTGCTAAGAATAATGACTTGTTTATTTTTGAATACACCACAAAGCTGATATTGGAATGGAAAAGCGAACACTTTAAGCTGACCTTTGAATGACGTTTGGAATTAAATTGTTGAAACGAATGCAGCCTTTTGTCAAAGACCCTATGATGGGGACAGGAGCAACTGCAGCAGCATCAGCATCAGCTGCTTATCAAGCCCAGCATCCATCAATAGCCATAGCAGAAGCAGTAGCCGCCGTTTCAAGTCCTGATGCTCTCGTCCTGTTCTGCTGTGGGCGTTGCCCGGCAACCAAGTCAAAATCCAAAGCATTTGCTCAAGTTTTGTTGTTGAGATTGCGGCTACTTGCTCGCTCGACTGTGGATGTGACTGGTTGGTTGCCTGGCTGCCTGCCTGGGGATGTACATTGCTGATGCAGGAGTAGAAAGAGCGTGTGCTTTAAAGGGAGAGGGAGAGGGAGAGGAAGAGGGAGGCCACTTGACGTCGCCGCATTGTTTGCAGCTCAGCGCCCGCTATAAATAGTCAAAGACATGTGGCATTTAAGGGCCCACATTCACATTCACATTCAGATTCATATAGCATCGCCACAACTCTCTATTGGCAACCGGGCAGCAACAGCAGCAGCAACGTTGACGAGACGAGTTTCCTTTTTAAAAGCGTCAAGAAAATTCCTTAAAATAGCTAGAAAACCAAGAGCTAGCGAGCCACAAACACTCTGTCCGAGAGTGTGCAAAGTATGTGTGCGTGTGTGTGTGTGTGTGTCCGTCCATGTGGTACACTCAGAAATAAAAAAAAAATTTTTGGTCTCTATTTTAAATTCAATTTTCAAGTCAAGTGATTATTGTATGAGTTTTATTTATTTTAAAATATATTCAAAATAACTAAAAAAAAAAATTGTAAATAGTTGTAAAATATATTACAAAATATACATTATTTTGCTGATTGATTTTTAAGTAATTTTATATATATTTTAAAATATTTAAAGTTATATTTTTAATTGATTGTTTGATAGATTTTTAAATAAGAAAAATTGTGTTGTACTTATTGAAAAAGATTGATGATCGAAATTAATTGAATTTTTTCTAAGGATTCCTATTATAATCGTTCACAAAACAGTAATTTCTTTTCTGTTTTTTTTTTGAGTGTTGGTTTTTTTTTTTTTTTGTATTTTTACTGTGTGGCATTTTGCCTGTTCTGCAAATGCAGTGGCAGATGCCGTAGAAGTAGTAGCAGTGGCAGTGACAATTCCACAGGCGGAGGGAGGCACACGGCACTGAGGCGAGTCAAGTGGACGACTCTGCGTCAAGTTGGCAAAGCAATTGACTTGCGCTGGGTTGCAGCTGGGCGCTGGCAGCTGGGAGCTAAGAGCTGAGAGCTGAGAGCTTGGTCTGTGGCTGACAAGGGTCTGTTCTAAGTATTTTGCTGGCTGGATCTGGATGGTTGGTGGCGATGCGGGCAGCTTGCTGCATCGAGGCATAGGCAGTTCTATGGCATTTCGCTGGCACTTGCAACGCGCAGAAACAGTTTAATTTGATTCTGAAATTTTCACATGCCTCGGAATGCACATATACCAATCCAATCGTTGCACAGTAAAATAATTCATGTGGGACACACCGCACATTGTACATGGTATAATTTACGTAGCACGGTGCACGCTGCACGTTGCACGTTGCACGTTCACAAAATTGATGTAAACTAGTTCGCAACTCGATTTATAACTGTCTAAGCGTCACATTGTTTATTCATTCTAATTACGCCCACCTTTCGAACCACAAAAGTTCCACAAACTTTTCCACTATGTGTGTATATATGTGTGTGTGTGTGTGTGTGTGCGTGTGTAGTAAGGTCAATTTTTGACACGCTGTCATTTCAGCCAGGTGATTCAGTTAATGCATGAATAATAGGACTGAAAAGCGGCGCCAATGGCTGAATAAATGACTATCGCAAGTCTAAGGTCAAAAAAGGGTTTCAGATTTAGTTGGACTCTGCTCGAAGGCTGACAAATAATGGGACTCCGCATATCGAAATCTATGGGTGAGCGAGCTTAGCAAGATCTTTGCGATTACTAATTTCAATTGGATTTTAGCTAAAAAAAAAAGGGAATAAATAAAGTAAAACATTCGCCTCACCAAATAAAAATCTGTTTTGCCAGTTGTGCCTTGTGTTATTTTAATGCCAATTGTTGCTGCTGTGAAATTGCACAAGTTTATCACTTGCCCCAGCTATTTTTCGCAGTTTCTATTTACCTTGCCCGAGACCAACCAACTTATTCTGATGCCATTAATTATTAGGCGTTTGCAACTTTATTTGTTCCATTCTTTTTGACTGACACAGTTCCAGTCACACTTACTTTCTCAGTGTTGCACATGCTGATGCTGCTGCTGATGACTATTGTGAGGAAGGCACGCAAACTTGACGCACACACATAGAATATATATATATATATATATTTGGCTTTTCCCAGTGATGTGCCAAATTTGTGACTTATCTTTAGCATATATCAGTGCACTCATTCAAAATATGTAAACGGGTTAGAGTTATCGTGTTGCTCCGCAAACCGACAATAGAAAGCATCTCGAATCCTCCTATCCCATCATCGCATATATAATTTAGCAACGTTAACAGCTGCTGCCTGTTGCAGGGGCATCTCGAAATGCTTTTTCTAGTTATAAATAAATAAATATGTGCACAAGTACATAAATTATACTGTTTATGTTGTAACCCGAATAATTTCTGCTTAAGCAGAATTCAAATGTTTTTTTTTTTTTTTATTATTTTTTTTTTTTTTTTCCCGCAAATTATACGCCGTGATATTAAAGGTAAATGTTGAATTTGTGATTCACACTTGAGTAGTTTTACCTGGAAATAATGCCACATAAATAATGCTATTTGTTTATGTGGAATGTTTAATTCATTCAAATATTGCGTGCCTCACTTAAAGCTGTGGTTTTTATGCCATTTTAATAATTGCGATAAGTTTGTCGGCTAATCTATTCCCCCAAAAAGTATGCATTGCATGTGTGTGTGTGTGTGTGTGTGTGTGTGTGTGTGTGTTGTGCACTGATGCGTGTTTCTCATTTTTCATTTCCCACGCACTTCTGTACTTATAATTTGGTGAGTGGATAAACCAGTTGCCGTTTCATCAAGTTTCTATTGCGGGTTCAGCTTCCTGCGCAGCTTCCCAAAAAAAAAAAAACACACACACTTTTCGTATGTGTGTGTGTGCGAGTGTGTGATTTACATTATAATAATTAGTTTATGGCAAAAGCACGCGCTGCTTCTGCAGACATCTTCATCAAAATTGCAAATAGAAAGCAATTTCCACACTTATTATAGACACGTGTGTGCCTCCCTCTCTCTCTGTGTGTGTGTGTGTGTGGCAACTCTAATCTGATTTCCTTCGCGGGCACATAATGACAGCCACAAGCCACAAACTTGGCCAGCTTGTATAAGCTTTTGCTCAGCTTGAAGTGCATGTGCGCTGCATGCCTCCTCTCAATTTCAGACACACAAAATAACTTTTGCAACTCGTGCCGCCAACTGACAAGTGGCAAGTGGCAAGTTGCGAATAGCGCATAAAGACGGCTTGTGGCCTCATTAAACCCAATATTTTCTGCTGTGCTTCAGATTATTTTCGCCTGTGACACAATCCCTAAATTGCCATTGCCAATGTCAAAACGTGGCCTAAACACTTCTGCATCACTTTTCTCATGTCCGGTTTTGATATATTTCAATGTTAATTTAGACAAATTCAAGTATGAAAGTTAAACATAATTAAAATGCTTAACAACTCGTCGGGGTTTGAGATATGGATTATGGTTCTTAAACTTAAACTCTGTGTAGAATCGCCTACCAAAACCCACAATAAATGTGAATGTTTGATTGCTTTTTAGCCAACAAAATATGCTCTAAAATACTGCGTATGAAAAGTCAACACATTTGTTTGAGCCTAAAATTACTTCGATATTATTTACAAGTTTCCATAAAGCCATTGAAATAAAATAACAAAGTAGAATTGTTATTTTATGATTGATGCCATTTTTTTCTCTGACACAATTGTTATTATTAAAATATAACATTATTTTGCATGAAATTGTGTTTATTTGTGTGTCACCAACACTCTGCGAAACTCAATTAAATAAGCAAAATTATATTCAATTTTTCTCCTTTTTTTTTTTAAATTGCAAAATTTGATTAAAGGCACTCTGCTATTTTAAGTAAAATAAAATATGGAAATGGCATGAAAATAAGAAATTGTTATGAAAAATGTAGATCGGAAGATGAGTGAAAAATTGCTTAAATTTCTTAAATTAAATTTAATGTTATCAGCATTTGGCAACTCTCTTTTGCAACATTTAATGTGGCATTTTGGTCCCCCTTTGTTTAAGTCTGCTTTGACTTATTTTCTTCCGATATAATCGATCACTAATTGTAACCCCAAATCAAATAGAATTTTAGATGTCGTAGCATAATTATTCCAAGAGTTTTTCATCTGTTTTGAAATTTTTTGCTGTTGGTTGATTAATTTTAGCATGAATTAAAATTAATTGATATTTGCCTCTTTTTTTATTCAAATATTCTTGTAAACAATAATCGCAGCTTTATTCTCAGGCTAGAGTGTTTTTTTTTATTTGCCATTTCAAATTTCATCCTTAAAAATATTAAATAAATAGATATTGTTAATTATGCGATTCATAGAAAAGTATTTGCACAAGTTCTTTGCCTTTTTAAGCAATTAAAACAAGACTGAAAAAATGCAGTCAAGTTTGTTCAATCACTTTTAGCCAAGTCAATAGGCAATTGGTTGGCAGCATTGTGGCCACTTTGCGCTGTCATTTCAATTAGCCACAGCCTCTGGCTTGGACGTTTCTCGTTGTGTGTGTGTGTGTGTGCGTGTGTTGGTTGTGTGTTTTTCGCATTCGCATTTCTGTGCATGTTAAAGTTAAAGTTTTACAATAACATTTAGCGCTTGCCGTGTGGGCTGTGCTGAGCTGCCAAACAATGAAATATAATTTGTATAATTTAAGTAAGTGCGCAGAGTCATTAGCATATTTCAGTGTGCGTTTGTCTTTGTCTTTGTATTTTATATTTTGTGTTTTGCGTTTTGTGTTTTGTGTTTTTTTCTTCTGTGGGCTTTCTGTGTTAGCCGCATTTAATGACGTTCATTAATCATGCCAAACCAATTGCCAATCGACCCAACTAATGAATGAAACACTGTCAACGTACTGACGGCTTGTCTAACTGAATGACTCACTGACTGACTGACTGACTGACTGACTGACTGACTGACTGACTGACTGACTGACTGACTGACTGACTGACAGACAGACTGACTGACTAACTGTTTAGCTGGTTGACTGACTGACAAACTGGCAAAGTGACTGACTTCACTGGGTTGGTTATGCAAATGTTGCATTTTTTTTGCCACCTCCGCGACTCACGTGTCGTATGATTAATTTTGCTGGGCAAATTGACACATTATGCAAAAGGAGGAGTGGTGTGGCGGAGCGGAGCGGAATAGTTTGACAATCGCGAGCCAGGAATTGCATTTGATCATAATTAATGTGCAATCATCGCAATCGCCACAACCACGGCAACGTATACGTAATCTGTGTGTGAGCGTTACACAATCGCACACGAATTCAAATCAAAATATAAGAAAACAGCGCACCACATCCACAACCACATCCAACGCCACTGGCCACCACTCTTGCAGTAGGTAGCTAGCAGCGCCAATGCAGTTCAAAGAAAAACAAATAATATATACAGAAAAAAAAACTAACCAACAATTTGCTGGCCATTTGTGTGTTGTGTGTGGGTTGCCGGACAGAGGAGACAGCTATGAGCAATGGGACAAAAAAGCAAAGAAAAAAAACCACTTACAATACAAATTGTGGCAACAAACCGAGTCTGTTTCATGCTTGGTGTTTTTGTTTTTGTTTTTGTTTGTGTTTGTGTTTATTTGTAGGTCGCTGAGGCGGAGACTTTGGCTGCTGTTCTCGGCCAAGGACAAGCCAGCCAAGCTAGCTAAGCTGGCTAAGTGGGGCGAAACCGCAGAACTGCAAAACTTACACCCAAACAGCGAACAAGAACAAGTGGCTAAACAATGCAGCGTTCACTGGGCGTATGCGCAATGTGTGATTCTACCAGCCATCATCAGGCTGTTAACTTGTTGGTTGTTGACTGTTTTTATGTGCAGCAGCAGCAGCCCCTTTCTGTATATTCCAGCGATATTTTTGCTTGGATAGAAATTAGTTTTCCCGTTGCAGTTGCTGCTCATCATGATTGTAGCCGAAATTTGCAACTCGTGTATTAAATCTAATTTAATTTACTTTTTAATTTTACGATCTGTTTAACAAAATATGCAATTTTCAATATTAACTTTAAAAGGAAACAAAAGAAATTTGTTTCCATTTGCAAACAGCGGTTTAAAGCTTTCCCACAAAAAATTAAAACAATCAAACAAAATTTATGAAAATTTGATTTCATGTAAAATCAAAAATATGTTTGTGAAAAACGTGTTAATTCAGCGTTTCTCTTATCTTATTTTATATATATGATTACTTACACAATTTACTTCAACTTTAATAAGAATTAGTAAAAAAAAAAAAAAAAAAAAAAAAAAATTATGAGCACAAGTTCTTAATTTAATTCAGGACAGAATTATGGCTTATGTTAACTAAATACATATGCATAATATACTTACACACACTCTCCCACACACTCCCACGCACACTCTCTCACACATAGACACAATCCAGCAATCAAATTTAACTCCGTTCTTAACCAACTCAGTTCCTTTTCGAAAAGTTGGCCATCTTTGGTACATCATGAAGCACAAAAATGTCAATATTAGCACTAATGTGAAAACGAGCGCATCGAAGACTGCTCGACTGCAACATACCCTACAATACAGAAATCGAAATGCAGATAAGATTGCAAATTAGCATCAACAAAAATTACTTTTATTCTATAACCATTTCTATATAATTGACGTGAGCAGGCGTGGCAGATATACCCTCTTGCTTGTTTTACTGGAGCACAGGGTATGCTTTCAACATGAGCTTAACAAAAAAAAAGTTACAGAAACTCAATTTTGTAAAAGCGGATATTTGGCAAGAAAAGCAAAAACCAGAAGAAAAGCGGCTTGTAAGGCTTGGCTTGAATTGCAAAGGAGGGATGGGTTGGGGATGGCCTGCCAGTAACAAGCGCTGTTTACACCCAAACACACACACACACTAATATATATGCTGGCAATTCGAGATGCCTTAAAATTGACAAATATTTATCTGGCGGCATTTTGTTTTGTTGCCCCACGCACCTCATCAGCCATTTTGTTGCTTCTGCCAGCTGAGTGTCGCCTCCGTCGGCTCCGTCGGCTCCGTCGGCTCCATCCTGTTCTGCCTTTTGTGTGTTATTGATGGCAACATTAAAGGTCTTTTATATTTCTTACACTGCATTACATAGTGGATAAATTTCTATACTTGAACACAACAAAAATATTTCAGTCGAATGGAAAAATATCATTATTATTTTCTGTATTTAAAAATGAACGCAAAATAAAATAATAGAAAATATGTTTTAAATTTGGAAAAATGTACGATTTTGGTGCAAGTATAAGAAAAATGTTTTCTTTTTCATATGTCAAAAGTATTTGTGATTTTTTCTGAGTGCACTCCAGCAAGAACAATAAAAGCCGGGCTAATATTTAAATCGCAGTTATCGCATAATTCTGCTGAATGATTAATTACGAGCACGTGAATCGGCTTAAATCTGAGAGCGATCGTTGTTGTTGCCATGACAAATGCTGGATTTTTGCTAACAAAAATGCAAAGAACAACTAATGCCAAAGTGTGGGAGTTGTTGCTGTTAACTGTTTACTGGTTGCTGCCTGTAAGTGCTGCTGCCTGTGGCCATGGCCAGTTGAATGCGGCCCACACAGAGATGCCGTTGGCGCTAACGAGTTCTTGTGTGCGGTTGGCCAGAACTTTAAATTCGATTCTTTGTTTTTCTTTAGTTTTATTATACATATATATATATATATATATATATATATATATATATATTGCGCTGTCTTTGAAGTTGTGCCACCCTTGGGCTGCCCACGCCAGCCGCAGCTGTGCCTACTGCACATGACCATGGCCAAATGCTGTGGCATTATCCCGCCTGCGGCCGGCAGCCACTTGGCTTAATTCAACTGGCGTTAAATTGTCGCCTTATTATTGCCAATCACTGCAACCAATCATTTGGCGTATGGCGTCATCAGCTTCAACTTTAACTTTAAATCAACTTAAATCGATCTCTGTCGTCGTCCCCCCACCTCCCCCCCCCAACCATTTTCTTTTGATTGATAATTTTACGGAAATTGTAAAATAAATCAAGTAAGAATGCTGTAGTCGGGTAATCTCGACTACGATATCAATGAGAATATACTGCCTTTAAAATTGTGGAATTAATTGCTTTCGAAAATCGATAATATTATAATATTATATAATAATATATTCCAAAGTTGAAGCCTCTTATAGCTCTCAAAAAGTCTCTGATATCCGTGAATCGGACGTGGATATTACGGCTGTTGGCTGTTGATTATAGATCAACACTTTATGGAGTTTGAAATGCTTCCTTCTGCAAAAAAACATTATTTTCTTTTTAGGATGTAGAAAATGTAATCCTTTCCGATAAAGTCAATTTTGAAATATTTTTAATTTTATTTATTTTATTTAAATTTAAATGTACTTAAGTTAATAAATTTTATATATTTTTTCGCCCTTCTCTCGTGCAGATGAGCACAAATTAAATTCTGGCTCATGGGAGGATACGTTGGCGGAACCAGAACAACAACAACCACAACAACAACAGCAACAACAACCACAACTCCATTCGCATCAGCATCAGCAAACGCAGAAACCGCATCTGAGTCAGACATCATCTTTCATTGTATCACCCGGTCAGGGAGCAACAAGTCACAAGGCCAGCGTGACAACTGCACAGTTGCACAGCGCCTTTAGTCGGCGCATCGCTGAGCAGCACCAACAGCAGCAGCAGCAGCAGCGGATAAAAGGCTGCCAGATCAGCCAGCAGGCAGACAGCGCCACAATTGCCGGCGGAAGCTTCAGCGCCAACGGTGGCCAGGCTGCCGTTGGTGTTGCTGTCGGAGTCGGCGTGGGCGTCGGCGTCGGTGTCGGCGTTGGTGCAAACAGCGCTAGCAGCAGCAGCGAACGCGATACCAAGTCACCGTCGCGTGAGGAGAGGCGCGAGGCGCCCCAAGCGAGTCACTCCGACGAGGAGATCTTTACCGAAGAGGAGCAGACCAGCAGCAGCGTGAGTTCTTTAAGTGCCGGCAATCAGCGCAATTCGCAATTGCGTTCCACCTTCAACAAGGCCAAGCAGCATTTGTCTTTTGACAAATGGCGCACGGCTGCCAACAATTCCACCTCCGCCACCGCCACCGCCGCCGCCGCCATCAATTCCAGCTCCCACAACACAAACACTCAGTGTAGTCCGAGCGAGACAAACATGATAATGCGTCGGGCCAGCGCCTGTGCGATGCCCACCACCGGCTCGTCGGGTGGGGCATCGGGACAGCGAGAGGATATCACCACGCCGGGTGAATCGCCGGGCGGACGTTTGACGCGCTGGTTCTCCATAAAACGCGGCTCCTCGCATCATTACGATGTGGGTGGACGCGACGGGCGCCAGTCGATCAATGCCAGTTTCGATATACCGGATGCATCTGCCGCCGGCAGCACATCCATGCCAAAGCCAACAAATGCTGCAGGTGCAGCGATGGCGACGCTGGACGCCGCCTCGCCACAGAAGCTGGCCAATTTGGGCGCCAGCAAAATGATGCCCGGTGTGCCCGAGGTACGTTTGCCCACTCCTCCAACTCCTCTGCATCCTTCTATTCCAAAATTTGACAATTAATATTTATTTATTTCTTTTAGTATGAGGATGATGAGGGCTCGACGGCGGCGGCGGGCAGCCGACGCTACGATATGGACCTGATGACACCAACACCGGCCAGTCGGAACAATTTCGGGCACGGTCGGGCAATGGCGCCACTGCTGCCACCGGCACCACAAGGCCTCTCGCAGCAGCAGATCAAGAGGCGCCTCATTTTGGCGGCCATCGTTCAGAGCGAGAACTCCTATGTGGCCACATTACAACGTCTAGTCAATGTGAGTACACGGCAAGAAAAACTATGGCAATTCCCATTCAAGACGAACCTGAAAAACTGCTTCAGTTATCATTATTAATTGAATCCAGAACTGAGATTAGCAAAAAAAAAAAAAAAGAAAAAAAAAAAACTATTGCTTCATTTATTAATCCTCATCGAAAACATGTTTTACGAATGCAACTTTCTTAATACAAATTTCATTTATTGGAATTCAAATAAAAATCAATCTTTCAATTCGATTTCGATTTTAGTTTAAAATACGCATGAAAAAAAAACTTTAATTTTATCAATTTGATTTGCAACAAATTTGGATAGTTTTTTATAATTTTTATATTTGTTCTTTGGTTGTCAGAAACGGTTTTATGCAACGATTCAAACCCAAATTGCAGATCATAGATTAAACACAACGCTCCACCGAAGTTGACCGGGTTCAACTAACTGGGCCTTGGTCTTGGTAGGAATCTCTGTCAGCATTGTTTACGATGGATGCATCAGCATCCACATCGGCCACAATATCCACTTCAAAAATTAGCATTTGTTGGCGCCAAGTTATCCGAAAGATTCAGCCAGAGCTGATAAGTCATCGCTAATCAGATCGGGCACTTCCATTGGCAACTGCATAATATGCATCTCGCCAGTGACTGGCGTACTCCTTTGCAGTACATCGAGTTGTGCCTAATCCGCGGCACTTCTAAGATCGACCTCAATTATGCTCATTCTCCTCGTTGTGGAAAGACATACTCAATGTTGGATGTGCTGCCCAGTTCCGGCAATTCAAAACAGTAGAGACCAGTTTGTAGATAGTCTGGTTGTCCGATTGAAGCAGCACTTTCACATGGCGAACCTACAGCAATATCTTGCCCTCGTCCAACTCGATCCAACGATCTCCTCCTTGTCCTGGCTGAGTGTATCGTTCCCCAGCAACATTTTCTCCTTGTCGTTGTCCTTGTCCAGTTTCGCAATTTCAAAAAGAAACCAATCAAGTCAAGTTGTCCAATATATATTTATATATATATATATATATATCTTTGATTCCTTTAGCTTTATGCCCTGTGCATGACACCCACCAGTTCTTGCTCTGAATTATACTTTTTCCTGTAGAGTTAATTTGGAATTTTGATATAATTTTTTTTTTTTTATGTATTTAGAGAAATTGAATTTTCGAGAAACGGCTTTTTTTTGTCAATCCTCTAATTGTTATGGCTCTATTAACCACCACCGACTAATCTTAATGTTAACTCTCATGTCAAATCATTTGTTTTCTTCTTTACATGCCATCCAATTCCCACGTCATATGCCGCCACTCTCCGTCATAACTAATTCCAATATTAACACACACACAACACACACACAACACACACACACACACACCTTAAACACTCAGTAACATGTAAATCTTTTCTCTCACACACCACACACCACCTTGACATGAAGCATCAATCATTAAACCATTCTAACCACCTTCACACAAGAAGTAGTTGCAAAAATAGAACAAATAATAAAAAATAAAAAAAAAAAAACCCTTATTTAAAAAAGAGAGAAAAAAAAAAAAGAAAAAAAATAATCCCAGCATTCAAATGGATATTTCAACTTTCGGTAAAGGAAAAAATGGAAAACTGAACTGAACGCAATGCGAACTCTGCCACAAAGATGAACTAAAATTTGATATACATTTTCTATTTGGCAGGATTACAAGAAACCGTTGGAGGAGTGCAGCCCACCAGTGCTAAATCCAGTGAAGATCGCCACGCTTTTCCATTGCTTGCCGAATATTTTACACTCGCACAAGTTGTTCCGCATCTCGTTGGCGGAGTGCGTGCGTAACTGGGATCGGGATGAGAAGATTGGCGATTGTTTTGTCAGCGCATTCGGGAAGCCACAGCTGCTGGAGACATATTCGGGATTCATTAACAATTTCTCGACAGCGATGGAACTGGCCAAAATGGAGGAGAAGCGCAAATCGGCGCTTGCCGATTTTTTTAAGGTCAAACAGATCAGCGCACATGATCGGCTCTCCTTCTTTGGACTGATGGTGAAGCCGGTGCAGCGTTTTCCCCAATTCATACTATTTCTGCAGGATCTGCTCAAGTATACGCCGCAGGGTCATCACGATCGCCTGTCCCTGCAGTTGGCCCTGTCGCAGCTGGAGCTGCTCGCCGAACTGCTCAATGAGAGCAAACGTGAGGCGGAACAGTATCAGGCGTTCAAGGAGATGCTCGGCCACATTAGTGGCACTTTCAACACGCGCTCCCTGAACAGCATCAGCGACAACTGTGGCAATCGGGCCCGCTATCTGCTGCGCGAGGATAATGTTACCCACATGGAGTTTAACCAGGCCGGCTTCATAATCAAGTGCAAGCAGCGACGCCTGCTGCTCCTCAACGACAAGGTCATCTGTGTGTCGGTGGCACCCAAGCAATCGCACGACTTTGGGGCCACCGAGAAGCTGACCTTCAAGTGGATGTTCCCAGTCAACGATGTGGAGATTGTCGACAACAGCGCATCTGCAACATTATCACGAATCCTGACAGCAGGCAAGCACAAAACATTTATTTATAAATTAATTAACAATATTAATAAAAAAAAAAAAAATCATTTAGGTCTAAATCGTGGAGGGAGTCTCAAATCAAATGGCAGCACTGGAAACACAAGCGGCGGCGGCGGCGGCGTCGTTGGCGGTGTTTGCTATGCGAATGCAACGCTCAGTGGCCATGGAGCCGGCGGCCTGGGTTCGCCGTTTGCCGCCGCAGATGCCCAGCTGCACAGCTCGCCAGCTGCACAGCTAACGAATGGCGCCGATAATCTGTGCAACGAGATGAGCACTCTGATGTTTGACTATGAGGTGATATCGCGCATCCACGATCTGGTTGGCACACTGAAGGGCAGCTACAAGGAGCTCAACCTAAATACGACACGCAATGTGCTGAATACCATACAGGGCTCCATACAGCGCAAGGATGAGGAGATGGCCTGGGTGGACTCGTGCTGTCTGCAGCTAACCGGTCGCCACAAGTCCGGCAAGGAGGAGACCTTCACATTCCAAACGCAAACGCCCAATGTGAAGAAGGAATGGGTCACCGAGCTGCGGCTCGCTCAGCTAGCCCTCGATCCGAACAATTCGCCCGCTTGGGAGAGATCGGGCTCACAGCAACATCATGCACATCATGGCCATCATTCGCATGGCAATGCTCATGCCCAGCAGCTACCTGGCAGTCCGCAGGCAACACTGCTGCACACCCACGAGCAGCAGCAGCTCCAAGAGGCCGTCCAGCAGAAGCAGTCCCGCAAGATGCCCCTCTTTGTCAAGGCGATGCCCGTCTACCGGTCACAGCATCAAACGGAGGTGAGTTCCGCCCACTCATTTTTATTGTTCCTCAAATTTAACATTGCTTTCTTCCTTCTGCCCGGCCCGGCCCGCCCAGGTGCGCTGTGGATGCTATTATAGCATCGCCAATGACACTAAGCAGAGCGGGAATGCGCGTCGCCGGCACAAACAGTTGAATTATTTGTGGATGTGCAGCAGCGATGGGACCTCATCGCATATCACCGTGCTGGCCCAGCATCCGCAGCAGGCGGGCAATTTGCGTGAGGCGGGCGCCTTTGATCTGGTCGAGACGCAGGTGTCGGCTGTGGAGTTTGTTAAAGGATTGGACCAATGCCGCACACGCGAGGAGCACATCAGCCTGTTGGGCGATCTTGTCTGGCTGGGCACCGACAGTCGCAAGCTGCTCATTTACTCGGCCCGCAATCCCGAACAGGAGGAGCACCTGGGCAGCTATGCGGTGCCGGGCGCTGTACAACGCATTGTTTATCACTTCGATGCCGTGTATGTTGCCCTCTCCAATGCCACTGTGCTGATCTATCGACGTGCCCATGACGGTGTCTGGCAGCTGCGCGATCCGCAGCAGGTAACCCTCGGCGAGACAGGAATGCCCGTGCCCAGCATGCTGCCCATCAATATGAACATCTATGCATCGTGCGCGAATCGTGTCTATGTGCTCAATGCCCTCAACGGGGAGCTGCAGCGCAGCTTTGAGGTGCAGCACGGCGCCAGCCAGCAGGTGAATCTAATGGCGCACTCCGGCATCGGGCTGTGGATCTCGCTGAAGAACTCGACCATGCTCTGCTTGTATCACACGGAGACTTTCAAGCATTTGCAAGACATCAATATTGCGTCCAGTGTGCTGCGCTACGATGCCAAAAAGGAGCAGCCGCTTAACAATAGCTCCATCTATGTAACCGCTTTGATGGCCTGCAAGGGTCTGCTCTGGGTGGGCACAAATGTGGGCATCGCTGTAACCATACCGTTGCCCCGCCTCGAGGGCGTGCCCATCATCAGTGGCGGCATTAATATGTCCTGTCACGCCCACTTTGGTCCGATTACGTTCCTCCTGCCGCTCATCCCAAAAGTTTATCCGGCCTATAAGCCAACTGCAAGCACCACCGTGTCTGCTCCCTTGATGCCAACAGTACCGCCCAGCATGGGCGATGATCTGCAGCTGCCAGCCATCGATGCCGATCCCAAAAAGCTGACCGAATCAGATCTAGATGAGTCCACCGTCATTTTGCGTCGTGATCTGTCCAAAGAGGAGCATACGACTGCGTCCCAGTCCGCAGACTCCTCCAACCTGTTGGCACCGCCGGCGACTACAACGGCAGCCACCATGGCCACTTCGCCTCGCACTTCTAAGCTGGATAAACAGCACTCGCTGGACCAGAGCCTCACGGCAAAAATCCGTGCCTCGCTGGCCAATTCGCCGGCGTTTCATCGCAAACGCTTTCGGGACTTGGGCGCTGGCTCCAGCGATGCCAGTTCAAGGATGTCCAAGACGCTGCCGCGTGGCCTAGGCTCGGCGGCTGGTGCAGCAGGCGCTGGTGGTCTTCACCCGTACTCTGTCGCCCTGCCGCATCACATCGAGCAGGGGATTTGTGATGTGTATGGCTTGTATGGCAAGCTGATATTTGTGAAGGAGGATTACGATGCCGAGGATGGGGCACAGGGCAATCTGATGGACATGATGTACGAGGGCATGCGTCGCTCGGATCCAGAGCTGGCCGCCATACCGGGCAAGGTGTGCACCTTGGATCGCCGTTTGCGCATGAAGGCATCGCGTCCGCGCTCCTTGGATCTATCGAATTGGTCGGTGGACTCGAAGTCATCCAGCCTGTACACGTCATCGGGCAGCGAGGAGAGCATGGGCATCCGACTCTTTGGCGGACGATCCGTGTCACGGAACAGCAGCAGCGCCAGCCACAAAACATCCGGCACCGGCAGCGATCTGGGCAACATATCCGAAAACGGCCTAATGACCACAGCCGACATACACCAGCAACAGTTGCAGCTGCAGCAGCAACAGTTGCCATCGAATAGCACTCCAAAGTCGGAGGATGGCTTCAAGCAAATGCTGGCCCAGTCATCATCTGAAAAGCAGGCGGCGCCTGCCGCCGTTGCCACCTTGAAGCGCAAACAGAAGCAGAACACGAAGCAGCAACAGCAGCAGAACGCGGACGGACCACGAACGGTGATCACGCTGATGGGCGGCCGTGGCTACTGGCGCCATGTGTGGTACAACAGCAGTGGCAACTCGCCGGGCCACAAGAGCACCACGGGCAGCAGCTCGGCTGCTGCGGGCACCGCATCTGGATCGGGTGCGGCCAGCAGTATGGCATCGTTGACGGCCAACTCGAACGATGCTCACATTGTGGTGTGGGAGAAGAAGTTATAATCTCAGGAGTTGGTGTGCTGCTGCACCTTGCAACAGCACCCCCACCAGCATCATCCGCCCCTAACCGATTTCTGGCGCCGGCTAGGCACGCAGCGACGTGCACGTGTCCGTTTTCGTGGCACATTCACGCAATCGCGCGATCGGAATGGATCGGAAAACAGCAGCATTAACAGTCACAGCCACAGCAGTTGCGGCTGGCGGTCGGATGGTGAGCGATTGGCTGCATCTGGCAGTAAACGCAGCACTGGCAGCAGTGGCAGCAGTGGCATGCTCAGCGCCAGTCTGAAGCGGCTAACGAAGCTGAAGCGGGGTGGCAGCCTCAAGGAGTTCTAGTTGTAGTCATATCTGTCCAATTTACGATGCCACACAAAACAAATGTTGAACACAAAATCCAGCATGGCATCGTGTTTGCCAAAATGTATATACCATATATATATATATATATATATATACATACATCTCTTCTCATGTGTACTTTATAGGATTAGGCGTGCATATTCCTGTTGGGATGTGCCAGTAGAGTTGCGAGTTGCGAGTTGCGATTGGAGGGTTGCTTGGAGCAAACTTCATTCATTTTGGTATATATCAAATACTATTTAAATCACATTTAAACATTTCAGTTTGGTATATGTTCAATACTATATATACAGCATAACTGTAGCTAGTCTTTGTCTACATACAAAGTACGGCGCCTTATTTCAATTATCTTTATTTGTTTTTTTTTTTAAGTACACGCTAGACTTAAGTGAAACGTTTTTTTCTATTATTATTATAATATATATACACATGTATTTAAATATATAATATAAATGAAATGAAAATCCAAATATATCCCATTTTACAGTAGTAAAATATGCAAAACTTTAAGAGAGAGAGATCAGAGAGAGTGGCACATCATCAATTAAAAGGAAGAAATTAAACAACAATAAAAAAAGGACGGCAAAGCCAAGCTACAAATTATGTATATAGATTAAGTATTAGTTTAATCGAGGAATTTCTAAATCAGAGATACAAGCACAGATCTAAATAAGTAGCTCGGCGCGTAAATCGCATAAATCGCTTGAATCGATTTCAAGCTTTCAAAGAAAAAATATTGTTGTCTATTTAATCAAATTAATTTGCATTGCAAACGCATTGCAGAATAGGAATTACTTGCTACGCATTTTGTTTTTATTTTCGTTTATTATTATTAATATATATATATATTTTTTTTGTATCATTAGGAATGGAAAAATTTCCTTATGTACGATAAAAAAAAAATACGTATACAGATCTTGTACTAGTATGTGTATAGACTTATAAATATATCATACTATCCATGTTCTCGTATATATTGTGTCTATGCTGTTAAACAATTAATTACAAGCAACGTTTCTTTTTTTTTTATATATATTTTACTTGTTATATTTACACACTTGGAAAGTATAATTTACCAAGCTGAACATTCAAACAAGGCACATCTATGCAAACATACATATAAACGATTTAGATTCATATATATATACACATATCTATATATATATATACATATATGTATAGAGGATGTTGAAATTAATATTACTCAATACGTATACATGCTTATGTACAAATGCATATGTATTATGCAGTTCATACATACACATACATGCATTCATACATAAATACATACATACTTACACGTATAGCAAATTATTTATAAAATAATTAACCCAAATTTTGATACGTTTGATAGAAGGCATAATCAAATTATGTAATTTTGTATCAGTGTGCATTTTAACACTGATAAGTAAATGCGTTCGCATGCATTTGCATGTATTTACATATGAATAGTTAAACATATACACACAAACATATTTATCTATATCTATATACACATATGCTACAGCAAAACATATTTAATGTCAACGTATTGACAAAGAACAACAATTTAACCACACACCCATACACACACACACACATACACAAATTACATTATCAGTGGATAAAGAAAACATTGTACGTATTAAAGAAAAATTAATAAAAAAAATTTTTTTAAAAGTAAATTTTCTCTATTTTTTGCTGATTAATTGTTTTTGCGACCAGCTTACAAACCAAAAAAAAAAACAGTTTTGTAATTATTTTAAACATGAATCCATTCCATTATTTAGTCGGTGGAGGTTTGACAATGTTTTGGCTCTGAAAAATTTTGAATCCGTCCGCCGTCGACTCCTTTTCGATGCCTATTTTACTTTTTATTATTTCCGTTCTGTGGCTATTTAGCTTTGGATATGGAATAATACTGGAAACTTTGCTCTTAAATGTGGAACCCAATTTCCACTGTACAAGCATTAAGCATGGCATACAGATTTTTTTTTTTTTTTTTTTTTTTTTTTTTTTTTTTTTTTTTTTTTTTTTTTTTTTTTTTTTTTTTTTTTTTTTTTTTTTTTTTTTTTTTTTTTTTTTTTTACATAGCCTGGTCACACCTGCAACAAGTGATTGTCCATTCCAAAGTACCGTTTACTGGGTGTATTGTGTATAAAATGCCGCTCGCAACTAAATTTCCTGTTAAAGACAATTGTGTTAATATTAAGCACACACCATGTCAACATTTGGAGCTGAAGTGGATGCAATTTGGCCGCCAGCCGATGGAGATGCACTGCCAATAATTAGCGCATTTGGACGACGCCTGCTGGAGAAATGCACATCGGTGAAGCAACCCGATCCAGATGCCACTGTGGACGTGGCTGCATTCATGCAAAAATCAACGGGCTTTCCGCTGCAGGTACGCAATTTGCAGAAATTGATTGGCCAATGCAGTTGCTAATCTTACAATTTGCCCCCAGTTTGTCGTGGAGAGGTGCCGGGTGAGTAGTCAGCCGACGTCGTGTCATGAGGGCATTGGCAAGCAGATCACATCCGCCTATCCGGTAATACACGAGCGACCTGGGCAACATATCCGAAAACGAACAAATGACCACAGCCGACATACACCAGCAACAGTTGCCAACAAATATCACTCCAAAGTCAGAGGATGGCTTCAAGCAAATGGTGGGCCATTCATCATTGACTCATCATGACTAACTGGTCAGTTCTCCTATATTTTTAATTCTCCAAGAAAAGGTATATTATAATTATATATAAAAATATCAATTTCAACTATAACAAATGTAAATGTATCTAGAATGTGGTCAGATAAAATAGCTGTTGTAATTGAGACAATTATATTTTAGTTTTCTTTGAATACTTCAATATAAGTACAATTATCATTCATATATATTTTTTTGTTAATATGATGCAACTGCCTCTATGGATTATTCATCTCAAAGATATAATTGAATATATATTACAATTTCACATTTTTGTAATGAACTCAGTAACTTCGTTCAAAAATGAATGTTAGACATTTATACAACAATATTTATTATTTCATAACAGGTGATTTGTTGTTTCATCTTAAGTATTCAATTTTAATATTTTGTTACCTTACAGCTACACACAGACAACAACACAATGGCGTTTCGTGGACACATGGACTCAGATGACAAGATGGTTTTCAGCAATGAGACTTACACTGGAAACACACGGATAGGCTATCAAACAACGGCATCGATGGAATCGGATCAATTTGGCTTGGATTCGCCCAAACTTCTTTCGGATCAACAATGGGAGCCTCCCTCCAATTTGCAAGCTATTTCGAAATCGTTTCACAAGAACCAGGATGGGTCGTCCAACTCATCGTCATCGCCTTTATCCTTGCCGACAGCAGGCAGCAACATTTATTTGAACAATATTCGAGCTACCAAATCGCTGAATAACTTCGAGGAGATGTACGGCTCCCTCGGGCGGACGGAGACGTCATCGATGTCATCGCTAGGATTAGGGTCAAGGTGCAGCACTCCAGATTATTTGAAAGGCTTGAAGTTGGATCGTGAGCCGCAGGTGGCATACAACACCTGGTTTGCCGCAAAGCAACAACAGCGCCAGCAACAGCTGCTGAACGAGAAGACTCTGTTCGAGAACGAGCAACAGAGGAAGGAGCAACGCAAGTTGCAAGCCCAACTATGCTACGAGAAGTGGTTGCGCGATAAATCGCGTCTGGCAGCAGAGAGGCGTCTCGAAAATCATATGCAACTCCCAGCCTTAAAGGCAGCCACTGCTGTGGCACGCAAACGCCCGTCGAATAATAAGTCTGTGCGCAGTGCGACACCTTCGGAGATTAGACAGGTAGTGCAGAGCTGGTGGATGAGGAAAAACCAGCAGCAGCAACGGCAGCGCGAAGAACAACAATTTAATCTGCTCAAGAAGAGACGCGAGGAGAATCGTCGCAAGCAGCTGGCCGCGAATGCATGGCAAAAGTGGATGAGCAATGTGGAGGACAAGCCCAAGCCGGTGCCAATGAATCAGGGCATGGACTCATTGCGTGGTACCGTTTCCCAGATTTATATAAACCCCATGCCCTGGGAACCGCTAAAAAAGGGGGGTAGGATAGGATATTAGTGATTCTACTAAGGTTGGCATAAGCCGAAAAAAAACAATTACATTAAATTAAGTTGATCTTTGAATTTTCGAGGGCTGCAGTCAAAAATATATATTTCATTTCGTTAGATATGTGTGACTTGTGGCTCTTGCCTGCTTTTCCTGTATTTTAATTTTGCATTTCTGTTTTCCTTTTTTTGTTGTTGTCGTTTTTTTTTTTCGTACTTGCCACCTTTCTGTGTGGGAGCTGTACGAGAGAGAGAGAGCAGTAGTTATGCGGTGCTAGTTATGCGGTGCTCCGCTAAAAAGATCTTCTCCTGCTGCGGCGTGACCTCCCACACGCCCAACCCAATGCCGACAACGTGAATGTACGCCGGCTTACCGGCTTTTACGGCACGCGCCTCCGCCTCCACTAACAGAGAGTCGAAACTGATGGCAAAGCGCTTACTCATGACCACCTTATCAAAGTACCTGTTTTTATCCAGCTTAATGAAGCGCTTCTTAGCCGATGCGACGTCGACGTCATCATAGCAAAAATCCTTGGGCTCCATGTAGAATTCGCGCCAAATGCGACGGTAATGCTGCTCACGTCTCTTGCCTTTATTGTCACTGGATCCGTAGCCTCGATCTGCTCTATTTTGCTCGGGCGTTATCATTATATCCTCCCATTCCATGACATTCTTACGCTCAAATCGGGCACCGATAAGACCCATGATGACGCCTTCTGTCTCAATCTTTGACTTGCAATTCTCCACTATTCTATCATTGTTGCGCGAGCCATCGTTGATGAACTCAGAGTGCGCGGACACATACAAAAGAGCCGACAGCTTGATTTCATCATAGCTGAGCACGTTCTTCAGCAGAAGTGGAGCACGCTCGCTGCTGCTGCCAATTTGCTCGAAACCACCTCCGCCTACGGTTCCGTCTAACAAAAGGTATGAGTCTGACGATCCGAGGAAGGAGACGCAACGCTTGCTGAGCAAACGCTGCACGAATTCAGTTATCGACATGTTTCCAAAGACACTCAACTCTTGGTCAGTTCCTTTCAGCCACAAATGAAAAAGGGAGGCACAATTATTATTCATATGTTTATTTTCATGCAAAGCGCTATCAACTAACCATACTTTCGCTTGTGCTCCAGAAAGTTGATGTAGAGAAGGAGGGCCAGCTCATGAATAATCGGATAGGCGGATGCAATCTGCTCCCGAATAATTTGCCTGCGCTTCACCGGCTGCGATTTCACCCGGCAGCTATTTGTGCCAAACTGTTGGCCAGATTTGGGGCACACGTTGGTTCCAAATTGCAGTGCGTACAAGTACACTTACCTTTATGGGAAATTTTTCCGAAGCCTCCAGAAACTTATTCAGGTCCACATCCTCTCGGTTTGTGCCTGGTTTCTTTATCTGCTTGCACATTTCCAACTGTTGCTTAGCAAAATAACTGAGGCTGGGCAGCTGGCCAGCTGGCCAGCTTCTGGACTTGGCCAAAAGTGCATTTTGTTGCCGCAGAATCTGCTCATTATTTTAACTCATAAGATAAGATCAAATAATTTGCGCAGTCGTCCCATAGCCCCACCCGTTATGGACACGGCTTTAAATAAAAGTGTTGGAGAGCGCCGGAAAATGATATCTAGAAAACGTCTGATATGCAGCTATTGCTTTTGTTGCGATAACAATGCTGATACAATAATAAAAAAGGAATGTAATTGAAACACACATTTATCTACTTTACATCACTTATAATCTAACTTATTCGGGAATCAGTATATTTCAACAAGGATTTTGTGCAAATTTTTCTTGGTTTGTATTTCACCAGCACTGGCAATAATACAAAGCCTTTATGATACATAGCCTGGTCACACCTGCAACAAGTGATTGTCCATTCCAAAGTACCGTTTACTGGGTGTATTGTGTATAAAATGCCGCTCGCAACTAAATTTCCTGTTAAAGACAATTGTGTTAATATTAAGCACACACCATGTCAACATTTGGAGCTGAAGTGGATGCAATTTGGCCGCCAGCCGATGGAGATGCACTGCCAATAATTAGCGCATTTGGACGACGCCTGCTGGAGAAATGCACATCGGTGAAGCAACCCGATCCAGATGCCACTGTGGACGTGGCTGCATTCATGCAAAAATCAACGGGCTTTCCGCTGCAGGTACGCAATTTGCAGAAATTGATTGGCCAATGCAGTTGCTAATCTTACAATTTGCCCCCAGTTTGTCGTGGAGAGGTGCCGGGTGAGTAGTCAGCCGACGTCGTGTCATGAGGGCATTGGCAAGCAGATCACATCCGCCTATCCGGTAATACACGAGCGACCTGGGCAACATATCCGAAAACGAACAAATGACCACAGCCGACATACACCAGCAACAGTTGCCAACAAATATCACTCCAAAGTCAGAGGATGGCTTCAAGCAAATGCTGGGCCATTCATCATTGACTCATCATGACTAACTGGTCAGTTCTCCTATATTTTTAATTCTCCAAGAAAAGGTATATTATAATTATATATAAAAATATCAATTTCAACTATAACAAATGTAAATGTATCTAGAATGTGGTCAGATAAAATAGCTGTTGTAATTGAGACAATTATATTTTAGTTTTCTTTGAATACTTCATTATAAGTACAATTATCATTCATATATATTTTTTTGTTAATATGATGCAACTGCCTCTATGGATTATTCATCTCAAAGAATAATTGAATATATATTACAATTTCACATTTTTATAATGAACTCAGTAACTTCGTTCAAAAATGAATGTTAGACATTTATACAACAATATTTATTATTTCATAACAGGTGATTTGTTGTTTCATCTTAAGTATTCAATTTTAATATTTTGTTACCTTACAGCTACACACAGACAACAACACAATGGCGTTTCGTGGACACATGGACTCAGATGACAAGATGGTTTTCAGCAATGAGACTTACACTGGAAACACACGGATAGGCCATCAAACAACGGCATCGATGGAATCGGATCAATTTGGCTTGGATTCGCCCAAACTTCTTTCGGATCAACAATGGGAGCCTCCCTCCAATTTGCAAGCTATTTCGAAATCGTTTCACAAGAACCAGGATGGGTCGTCCAACTCATCGTCATCGCCTTTATCCTTGCCGACAGCAGGCAGCAACATTTATTTGAACAATATTCGAGCTACCAAATCGCTGAATAACTTCGAGGAGATGTACGGCTCCCTCGGGCGGACGGAGACGTCATCGATGTCATCGCTAGGATTAGGGTCAAGGTGCAGCACTCCAGATTATTTGAAAGGCTTGAAGTTGGATCGTGAGCCGCAGGTGGCATACAACACCTGGTTTGCCGCAAAGCAACAACAGCGCCAGCAACAGCTGCTGAACGAGAAGACTCTGTTCGAGAACGAGCAACAGAGGAAGGAGCAACGCAAGTTGCAAGCCCAACTATGCTACGAGAAGTGGTTGCGCGATAAATCGCGTCTGGCAGCAGAGAGGCGTCTCGAAAATCATATGCAACTCCCAGCCTTAAAGGCAGCCACTGCTGTGGCACGCAAACGCCCGTCGAATAATAAGTCTGTGCGCAGTGCGACACCTTCGGAGATTAGACAGGTAGTGCAGAGCTGGTGGATGAGGAAAAACCAGCAGCAGCAACGGCAGCGCGAAGAACAACAATTTAATCTGCTCAAGAAGAGACGCGAGGAGAATCTTCGCAAGCAGCTGGCCGCGAATGCATGGCAAAAGTGGATGAGCAATGTGGAGGACAAGCCCAAGCCGGTGCCAATGAATCAGGGCATGGACTCATTGCGTGGTACCGTTTCCCAGATTTATATAAACCCCATGCCCTGGGAACCGCTAAAAAAGGGGGGTAGGATAGGATATTAGTGATTCTACTAAGGTTGGCATAAGCCGAAAAAAAACAATTACATTAAATTAAGTTGATCTTTGAATTTTCGAGGGCTGCAGTCAAAAATATATATTTCATTTCGTTAGATATGTGTGACTTGTGGCTCTTGCCTGCTTTTCCTGTATTTCAATTTTGCATTTCTGTTTTCCTTTTTTTGTTGTTGTCGTTTTTTTTTTCGTACTTGCCACCTTTCTGTGTGGGAGCTGTACGAGAGAGAGAGAGCAGTAGTTATGCGGTGCTCCGCTAAAAAGATCTTCTCCTGCTGCGGCGTGACCTCCCACACGCCCAACCCAATGCCGACAACGTGAATGTACGCCGGCTTACCGGCTTTTACGGCACGCGCCTCCGCCTCCACTAACAGAGAGTCGAAACTGATGGCAAAGCGCTTACTCATGACCACCTTATCAAAGTACCTGTTTTTATCCAGCTTAATGAAGCGCTTCTTAGCCGATGCGACGTCGACGTCATCATAGCAAAAATCCTTGGGCTCCATGTAGAATTCGCGCCAAATGCGACGGTAATGCTGCTCACGTCTCTTGCCTTTATTGTCACTGGATCCGTAGCCTCGATCTGCTCTATTTTGCTCGGGCGTTATCATTATATCCTCCCATTCCATGACATTCTTACGCTCAAATCGGGCACCGATAAGACCCATGATGACGCCTTCTGTCTCAATCTTTGACTTGCAATTCTCCACTATTCTATCATTGTTGCGCGAGCCATCGTTGATGAACTCAGAGTGCGCGGACACATACAAAAGAGCCGACAGCTTGATTTCATCATAGCTGAGCACGTTCTTCAGCAGAAGTGGAGCACGCTCGCTGCTGCTGCCAATTTGCTCGAAACCACCTCCGCCTACGGTTCCGTCTAACAAAAGGTATGAGTCTGACGATCCGAGGAAGTAGACGCAACGCTTGCTGAGCAAACGCTGCACGAATTCAGTTATCGACATGTTTCCAAAGACACTCAACTCTTGGTCAGTTCCTTTCAGCCACAAATGAAAAAGGGAGGCACAATTATTATTCATATGTTTATTTTCATGCAAAGTGCTATCAACTAACCATACTTTCGCTTGTGCTCCAGAAAGTTGATGTAGAGAAGGAGGGCCAGCTCATGAATAATCGGATAGGCGGATGCAATCTGCTCCCGAATAATTTGCCTGCGCTTCACCGGCTGCGATTTCACCCGGCAGCTATTTGTGCCAAACTGTTGGCCAGATTTGGGGCACACGTTGGTTCCAAATTGCAGTGCGTACAAGTACACTTACCTTTATGGGAAATTTTTCCGAAGCCTCCAGAAACTTATTCAGGTCCACATCCTCTCGGTTTGTGCCTGGTTTCTTTATCTGCTTGCACATTTCCAACTGTTGCTTAGCAAAATAACTGAGGCTGGGCAGCTGGCCAGCTGGCCAGCTTCTGGACTTGGCCAAAAGTGCATTTTGTTGCCGCAGAATCTGCTCATTATTTTAACTCATAAGATAAGATCAAATAATTTGCGCAGTCGTCCCATAACCCCACCCGTTATGGACACGGCTTTAAATAAAAGTGTTGGAGAGCGCCGGAAAATGATATCTAGAAAACGTCTGACATGCAGCTATTGGTTTTGTTGCGATAACAATGCTGATACAATAATAAAAAAGGAATGTAATTGAAACACACATTTATCTACTTTACATCACTTATAATCTAACTTATTCGGGAATCAGTATATTTCAACAAGGATTTTGTGCAAATTTTTCTTGGTTTGTATTTCACCAGCACTGGCAATAATACAAAGCCTTTATGATACATAGCCTGGTCACACCTGCAACAAGTGATTGTCCATTCCAAAGTACCGTTTACTGGGTGTATTGTGTATAAAATGCCGCTCACAACTAAATTTCCTGTTAAAGACAATTGTGTTAATATTAAGCACACACCATGTCAACATTTGGAGCTGAAGTGGATGCAATTTGGCCGCCAGCCGATGGAGATGCACTGCCAATAATTAGCGCATTTGGACGACGCCTGCTGGAGAAATGCACATCGGTGAAGCAACCCGATCCAGATGCCACTGTGGACGTGGCTGCATTCATGCAAAAATCAACGGGCTTTCCGCTGCAGGTACGCAATTTGCAGAAATTGATTGGCCAATGCAGTTGCTAATCTTACAATTTGCCCCCAGTTTGTCGTGGAGAGGTGCCGGGTGAGTAGTCAGCCGACGTCGTGTCATGAGGGCATTGGCAAGCAGATCACATTCGCCTATCCGGTAATACACGAGCGACCTGGGCAACATATCCGAAATCGAACAAATGACCACAGCCGACATACACCAGCAACAGTTGCCAACAAATATCACTCCAAAGTCAGAGGATGGCTTCAAGCAAATGCTGGGCCATTCATCATTGACTCATCATGACTAACTGGTCAGTTCTCCTATATTTTTAATTCTCCAAGAAAAGGTATATTATAATTATATATAAAAATATCAATTTCAACTATAACAAATGTAAATGTATCTAGAATGTGGTCAGATAAAATAGCTGTTGTAATTGAGACAATTATATTTTAGTTTTCTTTGAATACTTCATTATAAGTACAATTATCATTCATATATATTTTTTTGTTAATATGATGCAACTGCCTCTATGGATTATTCATCTCAAAGATATAATTGAATATATATTACAATTTCACATTTTTATAATGAACTCAGTAACTTCGTTCAAAAATGAATGTTAGACATTTATACAACAATATTTATTATTTCATAACAGGTGATTTGTTGTTTCATCTTAAGTATTCAATTTTAATATTTTGTTACCTTACAGTTACACACAGACAACAACACAATGGCGTTTCGTGGACACATGGACTCAGATCACAAGATGGTTTTCAGCAATGAGACTTACACTGGAAACACACGGATAGGCCATCAAACAACGGCATCGATGGAATCGGATCAATTTGGCTTGGATTCGCCCAAACTTCTTTCGGATCAACAATGGGAGCCTCCCTCCAATTTGCAAGATATTTCGAAATCGTTTCACAAGAACCAGGATGGGTCGTCCAACTCATCGTCATCGCCTTTATCCTTGCCGACAGCAGGCAGCAACATTTATTTGAACAATATTCGAGCTACCAAATCGCTGAATAACTTCGAGGAGATGTACGGCTCCCTCGGGCGGACGGAGACGTCATCGATGTCATCGCTAGGATTAGGGTCAAGGTGCAGCACTCCAGATTATATGAAAGGCTTGAAGTTGGATCGTGATCCACAGGTGGCATACAACACCTGGTTTGCCGCAAAGCAACAACAGCGCCAGCAACAGCTGCTGAACGAGAAGACTCTGTTCGAGAACGAGCAACAGAGGAAGGAGCAACGCAAGTTGCAAGCCCAACTATGCTACGAGAAGTGGTTGCGCGATAAATCGCGTCTGACAGCAGAGAGGCGTCTCGAAAATCATATGCAACTCCCAGCCTTAAAGGCAGCCACTGCTGTGGCACGCAAACGCCCGTCGAATAATAAGTCTGTGCGCAGTGCGACACATTCGGAGATTAGACAGGTAGTGCAGAGCTGGTGGATGAGGAAAAACCAGCAGCAGCAACGGCAGCGCGAAGAACAACAATTTAATCTGCTCAAGAAGAGACGCGAGGAGAATCGTCGCAAGCAGCTGGCCGCGAATGCATGGCAAAAGTGGATGAGCAATGTGGAGGACAAGCCCAAGCCGGTGCCAATGAATCAGGGCATGGACTCATTGCGTGGTACCGTTTCCCAGATTTATATAAACCCCATGCCCTGGGAACCGCTAAAAAAGGGGGGTAGGATAGGATATTAGTGATTCTACTAAGGTTGGCATAGGCCGAAAAAAAACAATTACATTAAATTAAGTTGATCTTTGAATTTTCGAGGGCTGCAGTCAAAAATATATATTTCATTTCGTTAGATATGTGTGACTTGTGGCTCTTGCCTGCTTTTCCTGTATTTCAATTTTGCATTTCTTTTTTCCTTTTTTTGTTGTTGTCGTTTTTTTTTTTCGTACTTGCCACCTTTTTGTGTGGGAGCTGTACGAGAGAGAGAGAGCAGTAGTTATGCGGTGCTAGTTATGCGGTGCTCCGCTAAAAAGATCTTCTCCTGCTGCTGCGTGACCTCCCACACGCCCAACCCAATGCCGACAACGTGAATGTACGCCGGCTTACCGGCTTTTACGGCACGCGCCTCCGCCTCCACTAACAGAGAGTCGAAACTGATGGCAAAGCGCTTACTCATGACCACCTTATCAAAGTACCTGTTTTTATCCAGCTTAATGAAGCGCTTCTTAGCCGATGCGACGTCGACGTCATATTAGCAAAAATCCTTGGGCTCCATGTAGAATTCGCGCCAAATGCGACGGTAATGCTGCTCACGTCTCTTGCTTTTATTGTCACTGGATCCGTAGCCTCGATCTGCTCTATTTTGCTCGGGCGTTATCATTATATCCTCCCATTCCATGACATTCCTACGCGCAAATCGGGCGCCGATAAGACCCATGATGACGTCTTCTGTCTCAATCTTTGACTTGCAATTCTCCACTATTCTATCATTGTTGCGCGAGCCATCGTTGATGAACTCAGAGTGCGCGGACACATACAAAAGAGCCGACAGCTTGATTTCATCATAGCTGAGCACGTTCTTCAGCAGAAGTGGAGCACGCTCGCTGCTGCTGCCAATTTGCTCGAAACCACCTCCGCCTACGGTTCCGTCTAACAAAAGGTATGAGTCTGACGATCCGAGGAAGTAGACGCAACGCTTGCTGAGCAAACGCTGCACGAATTCAGCTATCGACATGTTTCCAAAGACACTCAACTCTTGGACAGTTCCTTTCAGCCACAAATGAAAAAGGGAGGTACAATTATTATTCACATGTTTATTTCCATGCTAAGTGGTATCAACTAACCATACTTTTGCTAGTGCTCCAGAAAGTTGATGTAGAGAAGGAGGGTCAGCTCATGAATAATTGGATAGGCGGATGCAATCTGTTCCCGAATAATTTGCCTGCGCTCCACTGGCTGCGATTTCACCCGGCAGCTATTTGTGCCAAACTGTTGGCCAGATTTGGGGCACACGTTGGTTCCAAATTGCAGTGCGTACAAGTACACTTACCTTAATGGGAAATTTTTCCGAATCCTCCAGAAACTTATTCAGGTCCACATCCTCTCGGTTTGTGCCTGGTTTCTTTATCTGCTTGCACATTTCCAACTGTTGCTTAGCAAAATAACTGAGGCTGGGCAGCTGGCCAGCTGGCCAGCTTCTGGACTTGGCCAAAAGTGCATTTTGTTGCCGCAGAATCTGCTCATTATTTTAACTCATAAGATAAGATCAAATAATTTGCGCAGTCGTCCCATAGCCCCACCCGTTATGGACACGGCTTTAAATAAAAGAGTGTTGGAGAGCGCCGGAAAATGATATCTAGAAAACGTCTGACATGCAGCTATTGCTTTTGTTGCGATAATAATGCTGATACAATAATAAAAAAGGAATTAGATGTAATGTAAACACACATTTATCTACTTTACATCACTTATAATCTAACTTATTCGGGAATCAGTATATTTCAACAAGGATTTTGTGCAAATTTTTCTTGGTTTGTATTTCACCAGCACTGGCAATAATACAAAGCCTTTATGAAAGTGTGCAATGTATGTATATGACTTTGTAATGCAGCCTGATGATCAGCGGATAAATACCCAAGATATCAGATATATTGCTTACATTTGCAATAGCTCACATTATTTATAGCATATTAATATTATTTATTATTATTAGTAGCATAATATGGTACGACTTATGTGTGCCTGCAGTCTGTAGTGTTGTAAGGTATTTATTTAATACCAAATATATATATATACATTCATAGCCTGGTCACACCTGCAACAAGTGATTGTGTATTCAATATACTCGGCCAAAGTACTGTTTACTGGGTGTATTGTGTATAAAATGCCGCTCGCAACTAAATTTCCTGTTAAAGGCAATTGTGTTAATGTTAAGCACACACCATGTCAACATTTGGAGCTGAAGTGGATGCAATTTGGCCGCCAGCCGATGGAGATGCGCTGCCAATAATTAGCGCATTTGGCCGACGCCTGCTGGAGCAATGCAAATCAGTGAAGCAACCCGATCCAGATGCCACTGTGGACGTGGCTGCATTCATGCAAAAATCAACGGACTTTCTGCTGCAGGTACGCAATTTGCAGAAATTGATTTGCCAATGCAGTTGCTAATCTTACAATTTGCCCCCAGTTTGGCGTGGACAGCTGCCGGGTGAGTAGTCAGCCGACGTCGTGTCATGAGTGCATTGGCAAGCAGATCACATCCGCCTATCCGGTAATACACGAGCGATCTGGGCAACATATCCGAAAACGAACAAATGACCACAGCCGACATACACCAGTTGCCAACAAATATCACTCCAAAGTCAGAGGATGGCTTCAAGCAAATGCTGGGCCATTCATCATTGACTCATCATGACTAACTGGTCAGTTCTCCTATATTTTTAATTCTCCAAGAAAAGGTATATTATAATTATATATAAAAATATCAATTTCAACTATAACAAATGTAAATGTATCTAGAATGTGGTCAGATAAAATAGCTGTTGTAATTGAGACAATTATATTTTAGTTTTCTTTGAATACTTCATTATAAGTACAATTATCATTCATATATATTTTTTTGTTAATATGATGCAACTGCCTCTATGGATTATTCATCTCAAAGATATAATTGAATATTACAATTTCACATTTTTATAATGAACTCAGTAACTTCGTTCAAAAATGAATGTTAGACATTTATACAACAATATTTATTATTTCATAACAGGTGATTTGTTGTTTCATCTTAAGTATTCAATTTTAATATTTTGTTACCTTACAGCTACACACAGACAACAACACAATGGCGTTTCGTGGACACATGGACTCAGATGACAAGATGGTTTTCAGCAATGAGACTTACACTGGAAACACACGGATAGGCCATCAAACAACGGCATCGATGGAATCGGATCAATTTGGCTTGGATTCGCCCAAACTTCTTTCGGATCAACAATGGGAGCCTCCCTCCAATTTGCAAGCTATTTCGAAATCGTTTCACAAGAACCAGGATGGGTCGTCCAACTCATCGTCATCGCCTTTATCCCTGCCGACAGCAGGCAGCAACATTTATTTGAACAATATTCGAGCTACCAAATCGCTGAATAACTTCGAGGAGATGTACGGCTCCCTCGGGCGGACGGAGACGTCATCGATGTCATCGCTAGGATTAGGGTCAAGGTGCAGCACTCCAGATTATATGAAAGGCTTGAAGTTGGATCGTGATCCACAGGTGGCATACAACACCTGGTTTGCCGCAAAGCAACAACAGCGCCAGCAACAGCTGCTGAACGAGAAGACTCTGTTCGAGAACGAGCAACAGAGGAAGGAGCAACGCAAGTTGCAAGCCCAACTATGCTACGAGAAGTGGTTGCGCGATAAATCGCGTCTGGCAGCAGAGAGGCGTCTCGAAAATCATATGCAACTCCCAGCCTTAAAGGCAGCCACTGCTGTGGCACGCAAACGCCCGTCGAATAATAAGTCTGTGCGCAGTGCGACACCTTCGGAGATTATACAGGTAGTGCAGAGCTGGTGGATGAGGAAAAACCAGCAGCAGCAACGGCAGCGCGAAGAACAACAATTTAATCTGCTCAAGAAGAGACGCGAGGAGAATCGTCGCAAGCAGCTGGCCGCGAATGCATGGCAAAAGTGGATGAGCAATGTGGAGGACAAGCCCAAGCCGGTGCCAATGAATCAGGGCATGGACTCATTGCGTGGTACCGTTTCCCAGATTTATATAAACCCCATGCCCTGGGAACCGCTAAAAAAGGGGGGTAGGATAGGATATTAGTGATTCTACTAAGGTTGGCATAAGCCGAAAAAAAACAATTACATTAAATTAAGTTGATCTTTGAATTTTCGAGGGCTGCAGTCAAAAATATATATTTCATTTCGTTAGATATGTGTGACTTGTGGCTCTTGCCTGCTTTTCCTGTATTTCAATTTTGCATTTCTGTTTTCCTTTTTTTGTTGTTGTCGTTTTTTTTTTCGTACTTGCCACCTTTCTGTGTGGGAGCTGTACGAGAGAGAGAGAGCAGTAGTTATGCGGTGCTAGTTATGCGGTGCTCCGCTAAAAAGATCTTCTCCTGCTGCGGCGTGACATCCCACACGCCCAACCCAATGCCGACAACGTGAATGTACGCCGGCTTACCGGCTTTTACGGCACGCGCCTCCGCCTCCACTAACAGAGAGTCGAAACTGATGGCAAAGCGCTTACTCATGACCACCTTATCAAAGTACCTGTTTTTATCCAGCTTAATGAAGCGCTTCTTAGCCGATGCGACGTCGACGTCATATTAGCAAAAATCCTTGGGCTCCATGTAGAATTCGCGCCAAATGCGACGGTAATGCTGCTCACGTCTCTTGCTTTTATTGTCACTGGATCCGTAGCCTCGATCTGCTCTATTTTGCTCGGGCGTTATCATTATATCCTCCCATTCCATGACATTCCTACGCGCAAATCGGGCGCCGATAAGACCCATGATGACGTCTTCTGTCTCAATCTTTGACTTGCACTTCTCCACTATTCTATCATTGTTGCGCGAGCCATCGTTGATGAACTCAGAGTGCGCGGACACATACAAAAGAGCCGACAGCTTGATTTCATCATAGCCGAGCACGTTCTTCAGCAGAAGTGGAGCACGCTCGCTGCTGCTGCCAATTTCTTCGAAACCACCTCCGCCTACGGTTCCGTCTAACAAAAGGTATGAGTCTGACGATCCGAGGAAGTAGACGCAACGCTTGCTGAGCAAACGCTGCACGAATTCAGCTATCGACATGTTTCCAAAGACACTCAACTCTTGGACAGTTCCTTTCAGCCACAAATGAAAAAGGGAGGTACAATTATTATTCACATGTTTATTTCCATGCTAAGTGGTATCAACTAACCATACTTTTGCTAGTGCTCCAGAAAGTTGATGTAGAGAAGGAGGGTCAGCTCATGAATAATTGGATAGGCGGATGCAATCTGTTCCCGAATAATTTGCCTGCGCTCCACTGGCTGCGATTTCACCCGGCAGCTATTTGTGCCAAACTGTTGGCCAGATTTGGGGCACACGTTGGTTCCAAATTGCAGTGCGTACAAGTACACTTACCTTAATGGGAAATTTTTCCGAATCCTCCAGAAACTTATTCAGGTCCACATCCTCTCGGTTTGTGCCTGGTTTCTTTATCTGCTTGCACATTTCCAACTGTTGCTTAGCAAAATAACTGAGGCTGGGCAGCTGGCCAGCTGCCCAGCTTCTGGACTTGGCCAAAAGTGCATTTTGTTGCCGCAGAATCTGCTCATTATTTTAACTCATAAGATAGGATCAAATAATTTGCGCAGTCGTCCCATAGCCCCACCCGTTATGGACACGGCTTTAAATAAAAGAGTGTTGGAGAGCGCCGGAAAATGATATCTAGAAAACGTCTGATATGCAGCTATGGTTTTTGTTGCAATAATAATGCTGATACAATAATAAAAAAGGAATTAGATGTAATTGAAACACACATTTATCTACTTTACATCACTTATAATCTAACTTATTCGGGAATCAGTATATTTCAACAAGGATTTTGTGCAAATTTTTCTTGGTTTGTATTTCACCAGCACTGGCAATAATACAAAGCCTTTATGAAAGTGTGCAATGTATGTATATGACTTTGTAATGCAGCCTGATGATCAGCAGATAAATACCCAAGATATCAGATATATTGCTTACATTTGCAATAGCTCACATTATTTATAGCATATTAATATTATTTATTATTATTAGTAGCATAATATGGTACGACTTATGTGTGCCTGCAGTCTGTAGTGTTGTAAGGTATTTATTTAATACCAAATATATATATATACATACATAGCCTGGTCACACCTGCAACAAGTGATTGTGTATTCAATATACTCGGCCAAAGTACTGTTTACTGGGTGTATTGTGTATAAAATGCCGCTCGCAACTAAATTTCCTGTTAAAGGCAATTGTGTTAATGTTAAGCACACACCATGTCAACATTTGGAGCTGAAGTGGATGCAATTTGGCCGCCAGCCGATGGAGATGCGCTGCCAATAATTAGCGCATTTGGCCGACGCCTGCTGGAGCAATGCAAATCAGTGAAGCAACCCGATCCAGATGCCACTGTGGACGTGGCTGCATTCATGCAAAAATCAACGGACTTTCTGCTGCAGGTACGCAATTTGCAGAAATTGATTTGCCAATGCAGTTGCTAATCTTACAATTTGCCCCCAGTTTGGCGTGGACAGCTGCCGGGTGAGTAGTCAGCCGACGTCGTGTCATGAGTGCATTGGCAAGCAGATCACATCCGCCTATCCGGTAATACACGAGCGATCTGGGCAACATATCCGAAAACGAACAAATGACCACAGCCGACATACACCAGTTGCCAACAAATATCACTCCAAAGTCAGAGGATGGCTTCAAGCAAATGCTGGGCCATTCATCATTGACTCATCATGACTAACTGGTCAGTTCTCCTATATTTTTAATTCTCCAAGAAAAGGTATATTATAATTATATATAAAAATATCAATTTCAACTATAACAAATGTAAATGTATCTAGAATGTGGTCAGATAAAATAGCTGTTGTAATTGAGACAATTATATTTTAGTTTTCTTTGAATACTTCATTATAAGTACAATTATCATTCATATATATTTTTTTGTTAATATGATGCAACTGCCTCTATGGATTATTCATCTCAAAGATATAATTGAATATATATTACAATTTCACATTTTTATAATGAACTCAGTAACTTCGTTCAAAAATGAATGTTAGACATTTATACAACAATATTTATTATTTCATAACAGGTGATTTGTTGTTTCATCTTAAGTATTCAATTTTAATATTTTGTTACCTTACAGCTACACACAGACAACAACACAATGGCGTTTCGTGGACACATGGACTCAGATGACAAGATGGTTTTCAGCAATGAGACTTACACTGGAAACACACGGATAGGCCATCAAACAACGGCATCGATGGAATCGGATCAATTTGGCTTGGATTCGCCCAAACTTCTTTCGGATCAACAATGGGAGCCTCCCTCCAATTTGCAAGCTATTTCGAAATCGTTTCACAAGAACCAGGATGGGTCGTCCAACTCATCGTCATCGCCTTTATCCTTGCCGACAGCAGGCAGCAACATTTATTTGAACAATATTCGAGCTACCAAATCGCTGAATAACTTCGAGGAGATGTACGGCTCCCTCGGGCG
Source organism: Drosophila multiciliata (assembly GCA_037043605.1). Classification (NCBI taxonomy): domain Eukaryota; kingdom Metazoa; phylum Arthropoda; class Insecta; order Diptera; family Drosophilidae; genus Drosophila; species Drosophila multiciliata. The sequence continues at coordinate 189,363 of JBAMBF010000579.1, forward strand.
GACGGAGACGTCATCGATGTCATCGCTAGGATTAGGGTCAAGGTGCAGCACTCCAGATTATATGAAAGGCTTGAAGTTGGATCGTGATCCACAGGTGGCATACAACACCTGGTTTGCCGCAAAGCAACAACAGCGCCAGCAACAGCTGCTGAACGAGAAGACTCTGTTCGAGAACGAGCAACAGAGGAAGGAGCAACGCAAGTTGCAAGCCCAACTATGCTACGAGAAGTGGTTGCGCGATAAATCGCGTCTGGCAGCAGAGAGGCGTCTCGAAAATCATATGCAACTCCCAGCCTTAAAGGCAGCCACTGCTGTGGCACGCAAACGCCCGTCGAATAATAAGTCTGTGCGCAGTGCGACACCTTCGGAGATTATACAGGTAGTGCAGAGCTGGTGGATGAGGAAAAACCTGCAGCAGCAACGGCAGCGCGAAGAACAACAATTTAATCTGCTCAAGAAGAGACGCGAGGAGAATCGTCGCAAGCAGCTGGCCGCGAATGCATGGCAAAAGTGGATGAGCAATGTGGAGGACAAGCCCAAGCCGGTGCCAATGAATCAGGGCATGGACTCATTGCGTGGTACCGTTTCCCAGATTTATATAAACCCCATGCCCTGGGAACCGCTAAAAAAGGGGTAGGATAGGATATTAGTGATTCTACTAAGGTTGGCATAAGCCGAAAAAAAACAATTACATTAAATTAAGTTGATCTTTGAATTTTCGAGGGCTGCAGTCAAAAATATATATTTCATTTCGTTAGATATGTGTGACTTGTGGCTCTTGCCTGCTTTTCCTGTATTTCAATTTTGCATTTCTGTTTTCCTTTTTTTGTTGTTGTCGTTTTTTTTTTCGTACTTGCCACCTTTCTGTGTGGGAGCTGTACGAGAGAGAGAGAGCAGTAGTTATGCGGTGCTCCGCTAAAAAGATCTTCTCCTGCTGCTGCGTGACCTCCCACACGCCCAACCCAATGCCGACAACGTGAATGTACGCCGGCTTACCGGCTTTTACGGCACGCGCCTCCGCCTCCACTAACAGAGAGTCGAAACTGATGGCAAAGCGCTTACTCATGACCACCTTATCAAAGTACCTGTTTTTATCCAGCTTAATGAAGCGCTTCTTAGCCGATGCGACGTCGACGTCATCATAGCAAAAATCCTTGGGGTCCATGTAGAATTCGCGCCAAATGCGACGGTAATGCTGCTCACGTCTCTTGCCTTTATTGTCACTGGATCCGTAGCCTCGATCTGCTCTATTTTGCTCGGGCGTTATCATTATATCCTCCCATTCCATGACATTCCTACGCGCAAATCGGGCGCCGATAAGACCCATGATGATGCCTTCTGTCTCAATCTTTGACTTGCACTTCTCCACTATTCTATCATTGTTGCGCGAGCCATCGTTGATGAACTCAGAGTGCGCGGACACATACAAAAGAGCCGACAGCTTTATTTCATCATAGCTGAGCACGTTCTTCAGCAGAAGTGGAGCACGCTCGCTGCTGCTGCCAATTTGCTCGAAACCACCTCCGCCTACGGTTCCGTCTAACAAAAGGTATGAGTCTGACGATCCGAGGAAGTAGACGCAACGCTTGCTGAGCAAACGCTGCACGAATTCAGTTATCGACATGTTTCCAAAGACACTCAACTCTTGGTCAGTTCCTTTCAGCCACAAATGAAAAAGGGAGGCACAATTATTATTCATATGTTTATTTTCATGCAAAGTGCTATCAACTAACCATACTTTCGCTTGTGCTCCAGAAAGTTGATGTAGAGAAGGAGGGCCAGCTCATGAATAATCGGATAGGCGGATGCAATCTGTTCCCGAATAATTTGCCTGCGCTCCACTGGCTGCGATTTCACCCGGCAGCTATTTGTGCCAAACTGTTGGCCAGATTTGGGGCACACGTTGGTTCCAAATTGCAGTGCGTAATAGTACACTTACCTTAATGGGAAATTTTTCCGAATCCTCCAGAAACTTATTCAGGTCCACATCCTCTCGGTTTGTGCCTGGTTTCTTTATCTGCTTGCACATTTCCAACTGTTGCTTAGCAAAATAACTGAGGCTGGGCAGCTGGCCAGCTGGCCAGCTTCTGGACTTGGCCAAAAGTGCATTTTGTTGCCGCAGAATCTGCTCATTATTTTAACTCATAAGATAAGATCAAATAATTTGAGCAGTCGTCCCATAGCCCCACCCGTTATGGACACGGCTTTAAATAAAAGTGTTGGAGAGCGCCGGAAAATGATATCTAGAAAACGTCTGATATGCAGCTATTGTTTTTGTTGCGATAATAATGCTGATACAATAATAAAAAAGGAATTAGATGTAATTGAAACACACATTTATCTACTTTACATCACTTATAATCTAACTTATTCGGGAATCAGTATATTTCAACAAGGATTTTGTGCAAATTTTTCTTGGTTTGTATTTCACCAGCACTGGCAATAATACAAAGCCTTTATGAAAGTGTGCAATGTATGTATATGACTTTGTAATGCAGCCTGATGATCAGCGGATAAATACCCAAGATATCAGATATATTGCTTACATTTGCAATAGTTCACATTATTAATAGCAGGTGTTTGGTATGACTTATGTGTGCCTGCAGTCTGTAGTGCTGTAAGGTATTTATTTAATACCAAATATATATATATACATACATAGCCTGGTCACAGCTGCAACAAGTGATTGTGTATTCAATATACTCGGCTGGGTGTATTGTGTATAAAATGCCGCTCGCAACTAAATTTCCTGTTAAAGACAATTGTGTTAATGTTAAGCACACACCATGTCAACATTTGGAGCTGAAGTGGATGCAATTTGGCCGCCAGCCGATGGAGATGCTCTGCCAATAGTTAGCGCATTTGGCCGACGCCTGCTGGAGCAATGCAAATCGCTGAAGCAACCCGATCCAGATGCCACTGTGGACGTGGCTGCATTAATGCAAAAATCAACGGACTTTCTGCTGCAGGTACGCAATTTGCTGAAATTGATTGGCCAATGCAGTTGCTAAACTTACAATTTGCCCCCAGTTTGGCTTGGACAGCTGCCGGGTGAGTAGTCAGCCGACGTCGTGTCATGAGTGCATTGGCAAGCAGATCACATCCGCCTATCCGGTAATACACGAGCGATCTGGGCAACATATCCGAAAACGAACAAATGACCACAGCTGACATACACCAGCAAGAGTAGCAGGTGCAGCAGCAACAGGGTTGCTTGGAGCAAACTTCATTCATTTTGGTATATATCAAATACTATTTAAATCGTACATTTAAGTTTGGTATATGTTCAATACTATATACAGCATAACTGAAGCAAGTCTTTCTTATTTGTTTTTTTTTAAGTACACGCTAGACTTAAGTGAAACGTTTTATTTTGTATAAATATTATAATATATATACACATGTATTTAAGTATATAATATATAAAATGAAAATTCAAATATATCTTTTTTTTAGTTACATATGCAAAACTTAAAGAGAGAGAGAGAGATTCGCCAACCATTTGGAAACTACTGAAATCATTTAGCTTTTGGATATAGATTAATACTGGATACTTTGCTCTTAATTGTGGAACAATATTTTGACTGTATAAGCATAAAGCATTTCCAAATTTATGTAGTCTGGCATACAGTCTACACTTTTGGCTTCTAATGCTGCGTATTGGGATTAAGAGCTTGGAACTTCGATAGAGTTTGGCACCTCCCAAAATAAACAATTTTCATTCGCCAACCATTTGGAAACTACTTAAATCATGGATAACCAACAGATGCTTTCAAACGAGAGTTAACTGAACCCTTGATAAATTAAATCTCCCCAGCAAAAATTAGAAAATTTGATTTTACAAAAATACAGAACATTAACATTTTCTACGCAGAGATAAATTCCTTACTGGTGGAACAGGCATTTCTCCTCTTATTTCAGCAATTCACTTATCCACTGAGTTTTATTTAAGTAACACTCATTTTAAGCCATTTCTTAACTTTACATCAAAGTAATGGAATGGAATAGTAGTGTAACAATATATACTTTATTTAAAATTTTTAAGAATTTACACAAATTGTAATTAAATAACCGCATTAACAAGAGAATATTAGTTTTTGTATATTAATTTTGTCAGATAATAAAAAGTTATTTATACGAGAATGAGAAAAATACTTTTAGAACTCAGTTTTGGTAATTGCATCTAAGCGAGAATTTTCTCAGCATAGTCGGCAATATGGAGAACGCCGTGTTCAAGAGACGCAATGTGCAGATTGTTGCCGCACATGTAATCACTGTTGATGTGAGTATTTTGGAGTTCGGAGATTAGTGTGGAGCAGGCAGCTGCTGGATCGCCACTACCACTGAGACTTTTCTAAAATTGGGCAAAACAATAAAAATTACTTATCTAATTTTTGGAATATGACCGCAAACACGAACTTACCGCCCAAAACTCGTTGCCCGGCAGTGCGTTGCCATCCCAGGCGTATGTAACAATGGCCAGCATGTTTTTCGCGAGCTTGTCGGCCGGATTTCGTTTAGAGATGCGCACCTTAATGCCACCCAACGGGTGCTTGGGCTCCGCTATGGATGCGCCATCGTACATGCCACCCCACCTGTCCATATCGAACCACGAGAAATGCACGACGCCAATGTGTGTCAGACGCCCGCTGAGCGCACCCAGTCGCTGCTCGAAGGTCTCTAAAAAGATCTTCTCCTGCTGCGGCGTGACCTCCCACACGCCCAACCCAATGCCGACAACGTGAATGTACGCCGGCTTACCGGCTTTTACGGCACGAGCCTCCGCCTCCACTAACAGAGAGTCCAAACTGATGGCAAAGCGCTTACTCATGACCACCTTATCAAAGTACCTGTTTTTATCCAGCTTAATGAAGCGCTTCTCTGCCGATGCGACGTCGACGTCATCATAGCAAAAATCCTTGGGCTCCATGTAGAATTCGCGCCAAATGCGACGGTAATCCTGCGCACGTCCCTTGCTTTTATTGTCACTGGATCCGTAGCCTCGATCTGCTCTATTTTGCGCGGGTGTTATCATTATATCCTCCCATTCCATGACATTCCTACGCTCAAATCGGGCACCGATAAGACCCATGATGACGCCTTCTGTCTCAATCTTTGACTTGCACTTCTCCACTCTTCCCTCATTGTAGCGCGAGCCATCGTTAATGAACTCAGAGTGCGTGGACACATACAAAAGAGCCGACAGCTTGATTTCATCATAGCTGAGCACGTTCTTCAGCAGAAGGGGAGCACGCTCGCTGCTGCTGCCAATTTGCTCGAAACCACCTCCGCCTACGGTTCGGTCTAACAAAAGGTATGAGTCTGACGATCCGAGGAAGTAGACGCAACGCTTGCTGAGCAAACGCTGCACGAATTCAGTTATCGACATGTTTCCAAAGACACTCAACTCTTGGTCAGTTCCTTTCAGCCACAAATGAAAAAGGGAGGCACAATTATTATTCATATGTTTATTTTCATGCAAAGTGCTATCAACTAACCATACTTTCGCTTGTGCTCCAGAAAGTTGATGTAGAGAAGGAGGGCCAGCTCATGAATAATCGGATAGGCGGATGCAATCTGCTCCCGAATAATTTGCCTGCGCTTCACCGGCTGCGATTTCACCCGGCAGCTATTTGTGCCAAACTGTTGGCCAGATTTGGGGCACACGTTGGTTCCAAATTGCAGTGCGTACAAGTACACTTACCTTTATGGGAAATTTTTCCGAAGCCTCCAGAAACTTATTCAGGTCCACATCCTCTCGGTTTGTGCCTGGTTTCTTTATCTGCTTGCACATTTCCAACTGTTGCTTAGCAAAATAACTGAGGCTGGGCAGCTGGGCAGCTGGCCAGCTTCTGGACTTGGCCAAAAGTGCATTTTGTTGCCGCAGAATCTGCTCATTATTTTAACTCATAAGATAAGATCAAATAATTTGCGCAGTCGTCCCATAGCCCCACCCGTTATGGACACGGCTTTAAATAAAAGTGTTGGAGAGCGCCGGAAAATGATATCTAGAAAACGTCTGATATGCAGCTATTGTTTTTGTTGCGATAACAATGCTGATACAATAATAAAAAAGGAATTAGATGTAATTGAAACACACATTTATCTACTTTACATCACTTATAATCTAACTTATTCGGGAATCAGTATATTTCAACAAGGATTTTGTGCAAATTTTTCTTGGTTTGTATTTCACCAGCACTGGCAATAATACAAAGCCTTTATGATACATAGCCTGGTCACACCTGCAACAAGTGATTGTCCATTCCAAAGTACCGTTTACTGGGTGTATTGTGTATAAAATGCCGCTCGCAACTAAATTTCCTGTTAAAGACAATTGTGTTAATATTAAGCACACACCATGTCAACATTTGGAGCTGAAGTGGATGCAATTTGGCCGCCAGCCGATGGAGATGCACTGCCAATAATTAGCGCATTTGGACGACGCCTGCTGGAGAAATGCACATCGGTGAAGCAACCCGATCCAGATGCCACTGTGGACGTGGCTGCATTCATGCAAAAATCAACGGACTTTCCGCTGCAGGTACGCAATTTGCAGAAATTGATTGGCCAATGCAGTTGCTAATCTTACAATTTGCCCCCAGTTTGTCGTGGAGAGGTGCCGGGTGAGTAGTCAGCCGACGTCGTGTCATGAGGGCATTGGCAAGCAGATCACATCCGCCTATCCGGTAATACACGAGCGACCTGGGCAACATATCCGAAAACGAAGAAATGACCACAGCCGACATACACCAGCAACAGTTGCCAACAAATATCACTCCAAAGTCAGAGGATGGCTTCAAGCAAATGCTGGGCCATTCATCATTGACTCATCATGACTAACTGGTCAGTTCTCCTATATTTTTAATTCTCCAAGAAAAGGTATATTATAATTATATATAAAAATATCAATTTCAACTATAACAAATGTAAATGTATCTAGAATGTGGTCAGATAAAATAGCTGTTGTAATTGAGACAATTATATTTTAGTTTTCTTTGAATACTTCATTATAAGTACAATTATCATTCATATATATTTTTTTGTTAATATGATGCAACTGCCTCTATGGATTATTCATCTCAAAGATATAATTGAATATATATTACAATTTCACATTTTTATAATGAACTCAGTAACTTCGTTCAAAAATGAATGTTAGACATTTATACAACAATATTTATTATTTCATAACAGGTGATTTGTTGTTTCATCTTAAGTATTCAATTTTAATATTTTGTTACCTTACAGCAACACACAGACAACAACACAATGGCGTTTCGTGGACACATGGACTCAGATGACAAGATGGTTTTCAGCAATGAGACTTACACTGGAAACACACGGATAGGCCATCAAACAACGGCATCGATGGAATCGGATCAATTTGGCTTGGATTCGCCCAAACTTCTTTCGGATCAACAATGGGAGCCTCCCTCCAATTTGCAAGCTATTTCGAAATCGTTTCACAAGAACCAGGATGGGTCGTCCAACTCATCGTCATCGCCTTTATCCTTGCCGACAGCTGGCAGCAACATTTATTTGAACAATATTCGAGCTACCAAATCGCTGAATAACTTCGAGGAGATGTACGGCTCCCTCGGGCGGACGGAGACGTCATCGATGTCATCGCTAGGATTAGGGTCAAGGTGCAGCACTCCAGATTATATGAAAGGCTTGAAGTTGGATCGTGATCCACAGGTGGCATACAACACCTGGTTTGCCGCAAAGCAACAACAGCGCCAGCAACAGCTGCTGAACGAGAAGACTCTGTTCGAGAACGAGCAACAGAGGAAGGAGCAACGCAAGTTGCAAGCCCAACTATGCTACGAGAAGTGGTTGCGCGATAAATCGCGTCTGGCAGCAGAGAGGCGTCTCGAAAATCATATGCAACTCCCAGCCTTAAAGGCAGCCACTGCTGTGGCACGCAAACGCCCGTCGAATAATAAGTCTGTGCGCAGTGCGACACCTTCGGAGATTATACAGGTAGTGCAGAGCTGGTGGATGAGGAAAAACCAGCAGCAGCAACGGCAGCGCGAAGAACAACAATTTAATCTGTTCAAGAAGAGACGCGAGGAGAATCGTCGCAAGCAGCTGGCCGCGAATGCATGGCAAAAGTGGATGAGCAATGTGGAGGACAAGCCCAAGCCGGTGCCAATGAATCAGGGCATGGACTCATTGCGTGGTACCGTTTCCCAGATTTATATAAACCCCATGCCCTGGGAACCGCTAAAAAAGGGGGGTAGGATAGGATATTAGTGATTCTACTAAGGTTGGCATAAGCCGAAAAAAAACAATTACATTAAATTAAGTTGATCTTTGAATTTTCGAGGGCTGCAGTCAAAAATATATATTTCATTTCGTTAGATATGTGTGACTTGTGGCTCTTGCCTGCTTTTCCTGTATTTCAATTTTGCATTTCTGTTTTCCTTTTTTTGTTGTTGTCGTTTTTTTTTTCGTACTTGCCACCTTTCTGTGTGGGAGCTGTACGAGAGAGAGAGAGCAGTAGTTATGCGGTGCTAGTTATGCGGTGCTCCGCTAAAAAGATCTTCTCCTGCTGCGGCGTGACATCCCACACGCCCAACCCAATGCCGACAACGTGAATGTACGCCGGCTTACCGGCTTTTACGGCACGCGCCTCCGCCTCCACTAACAGAGAGTCGAAACTGATGGCAAAGCGCTTACTCATGACCACCTTATCAAAGTACCTGTTTTTATCCAGCTTAATGAAGCGCTTCTTAGCCGATGCGACGTCGACGTCATCATAGCAAAAATCCTTGGGCTCCATGTAGAATTCTCGCCAAATGCGACGGTAATCCTGCGCACGTCCCTTGCTTTTATTGTCACTGGATCCGTAGCCTCGATCGGCTCTATTTTGCGCGGGTGTTATCATTATATCCTCCCATTCCATGACATTCTTACGCTCAAATCGGGCACCGATAAGACCCATGATGACGCCTTCTGTCTCAATCTTTGACTTGCACTTCTCCACTCTTCCCTCATTGTAGCGCGAGCCATCGTTGATGAACTCAGAGTGCGTGGACACATACAAAAGAGCCGACAGCTTGATTTCATCATAGCTGAGCACGTTCTTCAGCAGAAGTGGAGCACGCTCGCTGCTGCTGCCAATTTGCTCGAAACCACCTCCGCCTACGGTTCGGTCTAACAAAAGGTATGAGTCTGACGATCCGAGGAAGTAGACGCAACGCATGCTGAGCAAACGCTCCACGAATTCAGTTATCGACATGTTTCCAAAGACACTCAACTCTTGGTCAGTTCCTTTCAGCCACAAATGAAAAAGGGAGGTACAATTATTATTCACATGTTTATTTCCATGCAAAGTGGTATCAACTAACCATACTTTTGCTTGTGCTCCAGAAAGTTGATGTAGAGAAGGAGGGTCAGCTCATGAATAATTGGATAGGCGGATGCAATCTGTTCCCGAATAATTTGCCTGCGCTCCACTGGCTGCGATTTCACCCGGCAGCTATTTGTGCCAAACTGTTGGCCAGATTTGGGGCACACGTTGGTTCCAAATTGCAGTGCGTACAAGTACACTTACCTTAATGGGAAATTTTTCCGAATCCTCCAGAAACTTATTCAGGTCCACATCCTCTCGGTTTGTACCTGGTTTCTTTATCTGCTTGCACATTTCCAACTGTTGCTTAGCAAAATAACTGAGGCTGGGCAGCTGGCCAGCTTCTGGACTTGGCCAAAAGTGCATTTTGTTGCCGCAGAATCTGCTCATTATTTTAACTCATAAGATAAGATCAAATAATTTGCGCAGTCGCCCCATAGCCCCACCCGTTATGGACACGGCTTTAAATAAAAGTGTTGGAGAGCGCCGGAAAATGATATCTAGAAAACGTCTGATATGCAGCTATTGTTTTTGTTGCGATAACAATGCTGATACAATAATAAAAAAGGAATTAGATGTAATTGAAACACACATTTATCTACTTTACATCACTTATAATCTAACTTATACGGGAAACAGTATATTTCAACAAGGATTTTGTGCAAATTTTTCTTGGTTTGTATTTCAATAATACAAAGCCTTTATGAAAGTGTGCAATGTATGTATATGACTTTGTAATGCAGCCTGATGATCAGCGGATAAATACCCAAGATATCAGATATATTGCTTACATTTGCAATAGCTCACATTATTAATAGCAGGTGTTTGGTATGACTTATGTGTGCCTGCAGTCTGTAGTGCTGTAAGGTATTTATTTAATACCAAATATATATATATACATACATAGCCTGGTCACAGCTGCAACAAGTGATTGTGTATTCAATATACTCGGCCAAAGTACCGTTTACTGGGTGTATTGTGTATAAAATGCCGCTCGCAACTAAATTTCCTGTTAAAGCCAATTGTGTTAATGTTAAGCACACACCATGTCAACATTTGGAGCTGAAGTGGATGCAATTTGGCCGCCAGCCGATGGAGATGCTCTGCCAATAATTAGCGCATTTGGCCGACGCCTGCTGGAGCAATGCAAATCGGTGAAGCAACCCGATCCAGATGCCACTGTGGACGTGGCTGCACTCATGCAAAAATCAACGGACTTTCTGCTGCAGGTACGCAATTTGCAAAAATTGATTGGCCAATGCAATTGCTAAACTTACAATTTGCCCCCAGTTTGGCGTGGAGAGGTGCCGGGTGAGTAGTCAGCCGACGTCGTGTCATGAGTGCATTGGCAAGCAGATCACATGCGCCTATACGGTAATACACGAGCGATCTGGGCAACATATCCGAAAACGAACAAATGACCACAGCTGACATACACCAGCAACAGTAGCAGCTGCAGCAGCAACAGGGTTGCTTGGAGCAAACTTCATTCATTTTGGTATATATCAAATACTATTTAAATCGTACATTTAAGTTTGGTATATGTTCAATACTATATACAGCATAACTGAAGCAAGTCTTTCTTATTTGTTTTTTTTTAAGTACACGCTAGACTTAAGTGAAACGTTTTATTTTGTATAAATATTATAATATATATACACATGTATTTAAGTATATAATATATAAAATGAAAATTCAAATATATCTTTTTTTTAGTTACATATGCAAAACTTAAAGAGAGAGAGAGAGATTCGCCAACCATTTGGAAACTACTGAAATCATTTAGCTTTTGGATATAGATTAATACTGGATACTTTGCTCTTAATTGTGGAACAATATTTTGACTGTATAAGCATAAAGCATTTCCAAATTTATGTAGTCTGGCATACAGTCTACACTTTTGGCTTCTAATGCTGCGTATTGGGATTAAGAGCTTGGAACTTCGATAGAGTTTGGCACCTCCCAAAATAAACAATTTTCATTCGCCAACAATTTGGAAACTACTTAAATCATGGATAACCAACATATGCTTTCAAACGAGAGTTAACTGAACCCTTGATAAATTAAATCTCCCCAGCAAAAATTAGAAAATTTGATTTTACAAAAATACAGAACATTAACATTTTCTACGCAGAGATAAATTCCTTACTGGTGGAACAGGCATTTCTCCTCTTATTTCAGCAATTCACTTATCCACTGAGTTTTATTTAAGTAACACTCATTTTATGCCATTTCTTAACTTTACATCAAAGTAATGGAATGGAATAGTAGTGTAACAATATATACTTTATTTAAAATGTTTAAGAATTTACACAAATTGTAATTAAATAACCGCATTAACAAGAGAATATTAGTTTTTGTATATTAATTTTGACAGATAATAAAAAGTTATTTATACGAGAATGAGAAAAATACTTTTAGAACTCAGTTTTGGTAATTGCATCTAAGCGAGCATTTTCTCAGCATAGTCGGCAATATGGAGAACGCCGTGTTCAAGAGACGCAATGTGCAGATTGTTGCCGCACATGTATCCCTGTTGATGTGAGTATTTTGGAGTTCGGAGATTAGTGTGGAGCAGGCAGCTGCTGGATCGCCACTGGCGCTGAGACTTTTCTAAAATTGGGCAAAACAATAAAAATTACTTATCTAATTTTTGGAATATGACCGCAAACACGAACTTACCGCCCAAAACTCGTTGCCCGGCAGTGCGTTGCCATCCCAGGCGTATGTAACAATGGCCAGCATGTTTTTCGCGAGCTTGTCGGCCGGATTTCGTTTAGAGATGCGCACCTTAATGCCACCCAACGGGTGCTTGGGCTCCGCTATGGATGCGCCATCGTACATGCCACCCCACCTGTCCATATCGAACCACGAGAAATGCACGACGCCAATGTGTGTCAGACGCCCGCTGAGCGCACCCAGTCGCTGCTCGAAGGTCTCTAAAAAGATCTTCTCCTGCTGCGGCGTGACCTCCCACACGCCCAACCCAATGCCGACAACGTGAATGTACGCCGGCTTACCGGCTTTTACGGCACGAGCCTCCGCCTCCACTAACAGAGAGTCGAAACTGATGGCAAAGCGCTTACTCATGACCACCTTATCAAAGTACCTGTTTTTATCCAGCTTAATGAAGCGCTTATCTGCCGATGCGACGTCGACGTCATCATAGCAAAAATCCTTGGGCTCCATGTAGAATTCGCGCCAAATGCGACGGTAATCCTGCGCACGTCCCTTGCTTTCATTGTCACTGGATCCGTAGCCTCGATCTGCTCTATTTTGCTCGGGCGTTATCATTATATCCTGCCATTCCATGACATTCCTACGCTCAAATCGGGCACCGATAAGACCCATGATGACGCCGTCTGTCTCAATCTTTGACTTGCACTGCTCCAATATTCCATCATTGTAGCGCGAGCCATCGTTGATGAATTCAGAGTGCGTGGACACATACAAAAGAGCCGACAGCTTGATTTCATCATAGCTGAGCACGTTCTTCAGCAGAAGTGGAGCACGCTCGCTGCTGCTGCCAATTTCCTCGAAACCACCTTGGCCTCTGGTTCCGTCTAACAAAAGGTATGAGTCTGATGATCCGATGAAGTAGACGCAACGCTTGCTGAGCAAACGCTGCACGAATTCAGTTATCGACATGTTTCCAAAGACACTCAACTCTTGAACAGTTCCTTTCAGCCACAAATGAAAAAGGGAGGCACAATTATTATTCATATGTTTATTTTCATGCAAAGTGCTATCAACTAACCATACTTTCGCTTGTGCTCCAGAAAGTTGATGTAGAGAAGGAGGGTCAGCTGATGAATAATCGGATAGGCGGATGCAATCTGTTCCCGAATAATTTGCCTGCGCTCCACTGGCTGCGATTTCACCCGGCAGCTATATGTGCCAAACTGTTGGCGAGATGTGGAGCACACGTTGGTTCCAAATTGCAGTGCGTACAAGTACACTTACCTCAATGGGAAATTTTTCCGAATCCTCCAGAAACTTATTCAGGTCCACATCCTCTCGGTTTGTACCTGGTTTCTTCAGCTGCTTGCACATTTCCAACTGTTGCTTAGCAAAATAACTGAGACTGGGTAGCTGGCCAGCTTCTGGACTTGGCCAAAAGTGCATTGTGTTGCCGGAGACTCTGCTCATTATTTGAACTCTCAAGATTAGAATAAATAATATGAACAATCGCCCCAGAGCCCCACCTGTTATAGGTTTTAAATAAAAGAGTGCTGGAGAGCGCCGGAAAATGATATCTAGAAAACGGCTGATATGCAGCTATTGTTATTGATGCGATAATAATGCTGATACAATATTAAAAAAGGAATTAGATGTAATTGAAACACACATTTATCTACTTTACATCAATTATAATCTAACTTATTCGGGAATCAGTATATTTCAACAAGGATTTTGTGCAAATTTTTCTTGGTTTGTATTTCACCAGCACTGGCAATAATACAAAGCCTTTATGAAAGTGTGCAATGTATGTATATGACTGTGTAATGTAGCCTAATGATCAGCGGATAAATACCCTACATATAAAATATATTTTGTACATTTGCAATAGTTCACATTATTTATAGCATATTAATATTATTTAGTATTATTAGTAGCACAATATGGTACGACTTATGTGTGCCTGCAGTCTGTAGTGTTGTAAGGTATTTATTTAATACCAAATATATATATATACATACATAGCCTGGTCACAGCTGCAACAAGTGATTGTGTATTCAATATACTCGGCCAAAGTACCGTTTACTGGGTGTATTGTGTATAAAATGCCGCTCGCAACTAAATTTCCTGTTAAAGACAATTGTGTTAATATTAAGCACACACCATGTCAACATTTGGAGCTGAAGTGGATGCAATTTGGCCGCCAGCCGATGGAGATGCACTGCCAATAATTAGCGCATTTGGACGACGCCTGCTGGAGAAATGCACATCGGTGAAGCAACCCGATCCAGATGCCACTGTGGACGTAGCTGCATTTATGCAAAAATCAACGGACTTTCCCCTGCAGGTACGCAGTTTGCAGAAATTGATTGGGCAGTGAATTGAATGCAGTTGCTAATCTGAGAATTTGTCCGTAGTTTGGCGTGGAGAGCTGCCGGGTGAGTAGTCAGCCGAGGTCGCGTCATGAGTGCATTGGCAAGCAGATCACATCCGCCTATCCGGTAATACACGAGCGCACCCTGGTCCTCTATCTGCAGTATCTGGAGCACAAGGGGATGTGGGGTAAGCCTTTTGCAAGGTCATCTGCGTGGACAAGGTATTTATAATTGTTTATTTTGTTATTTATCCATCGCCAGGGAACGATGTGGAGCAGCGAGTCTATTACAATCTGTCGCTGGGCGACTTCGTGCAGCGTCTGCTGACCAAGCGGTGCGCCAGCTTTTTTGCGCGCAATGATAAATATTTACTGGTGAGCGGGGAAAGTGGAGCAAGTGGCTTTGAGCCCATTGGCACACTCAAGGAGACGGCGCCGTTGTGCCTGCAGCATGTACTGAGCTACGATGATGTGAAGCTGTCGGCGCTGCTCTCCGTCAGCTCGCACACGGAGTTCATCAATGAGGGCGAGCGCACCAACTGTGGCCGTGTGACCCACAATCGCCAAAGTCTGGTGCCGTCTGGTGTAATTGTTGGAATGATTGGAGCACGCCTCTCCCGCCGCAATCTAATGGAATTCCAGGATATTGTCATTGCGCGCACGCAGAATACCAAGCAGAATGGCTATGGCCAGTCGTTAGATACGACCCCAAATACTCGTGCCGAAGACTATCGCCGCTTGTGGTGCAACTTTTACGAGACGCGCGATCAGCTCCACGGCACTGTTAGCATCGATGGTCAGCGCTTCGGCTGCTCGGGCAACAAGCAGGATGTATTCGATAACCTGGTTATGAAACGACGCTATGCCATCAGCTTCGACCTGCTGCTGCTGGAGGCGCAGGCTCGTGCCGCCAGTGCCGGCAAGCCGGCGTTTATTCATGTTGTCGGCTTTGGCCTGGGCGTGTGGAAGGTGTCGCCGCAGCAGGAGCAAATCTTTCTCGAGACCTTCGAGCAGCGGCTGCGTGCGTTGAGCAGTGTGCTCACCCACATTGCCATCGTTCACTTCTCGTGGTTTAAGCTAGACCGTTGTGGTGGCCTCCACGATGGCGTTCTGATCAAGTGCTCCCCACAGCATCCACAGGGCGGCATCCGTGTGCATCTGTCGAAACGGAATCCGGCGCAGAAGCTCTGCCAGCCGGAGCAGGACGACATGCTGCTGGTTGTCTCCTATGCCTGGGACGGCAATGCTCTACCTGGCAATGAGTTCTGGATGGTAAGTGTTTCTCCTACTCCTACTTCCCCTCTCGATCCATCTTCTTAAATGTTTTGTGTTCTTGTGTTGTTTGCAGAAAATGCTGAAATCAACGGGAGACTCCTCGACAGCCTGCTCCACGCTGATTACGGAGCTGCACAATCCGCATATTAACACCGACTACTGCTGTGGCCAGAACCTTCATATTGCCACCCTGAAACACGGCGTCATCCATATTTCCGATTATGCGAAGCGCCTGCTGAAAGACTCCGAATAGGTATTTGCAACAAGCATTCCTCTTCGCTCCGAAAAACAAGTTAAAATAAAGTAAAGAGTGGGCGTGGCATATCCAGCGATCTTCGAGGGAAATCGTCATCAACCTACCAACCAAGTTTGCTGACTATAGCTTTAAAATTTCTAACGATGTAAAGTATATTAATGATATCAATATATAAATTATTTGATTAATTTTAAGAGCTAAGCACTAAAATCAATGCACTGACAAATATCCATTTCGCCGTTTCTTGTGGTTCTTGCGAGAAATTAGCGCAAAAAATATTAATACGGGGGTAGTCTTTGCTAAGCATTTCACGTGTACTACGTGAGTCAAGAAGAGTGTGTGATCCAAATTCACTTCGCATGGTTCGTAGCCTAGGTAGAAGCTATAATTCCACTGTTGTGTCATTATGGTACCTAGTTAGGTGACAAACCCACGAAATCTATTCGCATAATATTTGCTATAAATTAAAATTCAGTGTCTTCGAAAAATTTTAAATCTTTTTTAACTTAGGTAAGCTGTACAACAAATATGTATAAAAATAAAAGTATGGCACATTAATTTTGCTTCGAGTTTGAACTATTTTTTTTATATGTTTTCGATTTTGTATTTATAAGCTGCGTGCTCAATGCGTCACAATAAACACATTTTATAAGTGTACAAATAATATTAATACGGGGTGGTAGTCTTTGCTAAGCATTTCACGTGTACTAAATGAGTCTAGTACTGTGTGTGTGAACCAAATTCAATTCGCCGGGTTCGTAGCCTAGGTAGAAGCTATAATTCCACTGTTGTGTCATTATGGTAACTAGTTAGGTGACAAACCCACGAAATCTATTCGCATAATATTTGCTATAAATTAAAATTCAGTGTTTTCGAAAAATTTTAAATCTTTTTTTTCTTAGTTTAGATGTACAACAAATATGTATAGAAACAAAAGTATGCCACATTAAGCCACATTTTTTAATATTTTTTTGCTCTTATTTGCTAAAACAGTTAATTGAAGCGAAAGTGGATTATTGAAACTCCTGCCAAACCAATGAAAAAAAATTTCTCGGGCGACGCTCAGCTATGTTATAAACCTTTGATATAAATCCATTTTTATTTGCCAAGCTAGACTTTGTGGCACAAACTTCGTCTTTTTCATCCGAATCACATTCGCAAGCAGTATGTCCATTAAATAGCAGTAGGCTACCCCCGTTTACAGATCCTCAATGCAATCCTCGGTGCAAGCCAATGCCCAAGGCGTTTGGCTCAGTCGATGATGTTGCTATGTGAATTGTGACAACATGGAAAATTCGTTGCTCAGATTTCTGGATTTCCAATCAAAATGCAATTGGCAGAAAAAAAGAAAGTAAACAGAATTCCACGATTAAATTTACAATTTGTATGTTAATAAAAAATTATATTTCTATATGGACAACTTTCGTGAGAGATTAGGAATTAATAAATATGTGTTTTTTACGAGTCTACTGACCAAAAAATAAAGGTAAGTTTATATTATATTTATTTATATCTAAATTGAACTAATTACTTTCCCGACTGACAACTGTATGTGGCATATGGCAAACAAATGTTAGAAAATATGCGAGTTTTGAATTCGTTTCATAAAATAGATGCGATTTTGAATTATTTTAAAATTCTTTTTTTTTTTTGTAAAACCTGCGAATAGAAATAATTGAATAATAGTAGATGGAAACATTTAATTAATTAAGTAACTCTTCTGAGGTGAACATTTCATTTACTGTACGCTTAGTGATGAAATCGCAAAGATAAATGCCATGTCTGGTTCAAAAATGGTGGCTCTTTGTTTTGGCAGGTGGCGAATTCAAATTCAAATACAAATTAAAATTCAAATGCGCATTATGAGCACAAAAAGTGAGGGTCTGTCACTGCAATCGTTAGATAAACAAATTGCACAAACCCATGCAAATATTTAATTTGGTTTGCATGCGCAGACACACACACAAAACAAACAATTCAATCTTCAATTACGTTCAAAATATTCTTAGCCCCATCTCAAACTGCCCCTCAACCTGCCCCTCACTTTATATGCGATTTGAAGAGGAGCAACTGCTATTGGCTGGAAGCTGACCACCCACATTATCGGGCTGAGTGCATTCAACAGCAACCAAAAATTGTGCTAAGGATTTCATTTGTTATTCGTAGCACAAAAAGAGTTTTGCATTTTTATTGGCATTTGGCATTTGGCATTTGCTGTTGTGTTTGTTGTTGTTGTTGTAGTTGGGTTTATACATTCTAATTGATTGCATTCATAACAGAAATGCAATTCTCAATTTGTGCATCACATAATCAGACTCAGGATTAGGCAACTCCTATTTGACCACTGGCGATGGCAAAATAAAGTAAGCAAGAATGCTGAAGTCGAGTCGAGCTCGACTTTTGGATACTCTGCTGGCCTTGCCAGCAGTTGTGAAAGTGTAGTTATCGATAACATCAATAATAATAAATTGGGGGTTCTCCACTTTGATGGATTGATGGCTACTATATCATTGACACTCATAACATGCATCCCTAGGATGCTGCATCTTTTCCTGGATAGAGCGATACATTCTGTTAGGATGTGACTCCTTCCTCACCTACACTTATTGTTACTAATAAATAAATATGCAGTTTAGATATGTGACCTGTTAGTCACCAATGTCCTGTGAGTAGACCGACAAGTAAAAAATTATTTGCTTAAATTGTTTAAGGCTGTCGAAGTCCTGGTGTCTCTTCCCATCGATAACATCATGTAAACATGAAAATGATATCTTTCAAATTTCTCTAGTTCTTCTTCTCTTTATCGACTTGACTATTGATTCTTAATAAAAATATATATACCCGAAATGCCTAAGGGAAGCTTCCTTTGCCTGTTGCATACATTTGCACCCAAAATTATGCCAATTTGAATGGGTTCGGCATATAAAATAATAAAAACAGAAAAGAGCTTAAGCAGACAAATGCAAAATCTCAATTAATGGTTGTCTTTTAATTTGATTGATATATTTAATAAATCATATATATTTAGGTATATCCAATATTTTTAATTTAAATAAAATAAAATAATTAATAATTAAGCTAAACAATAAAAATATTATTTATTTATTTACTCAGTTTTGATTGCATCAAGTCTTGAAATGTATGCAATAATATTTTGTTATATTCTTAGAGAGAGAGAGACGGAGAGAGAGAGAGAGAGAGATGATGAGGTGTGCTGCTCAATGAGAGGAATTTGAAACAAGAAGCTTTAATCAAGCAATTGGCACGTATTTTAATTTCGAGAATATCGATTGGAAGTGATTTGTATTCCGTCAGTGTTTGACCAGAAGTGCAAAAAGAACCAAGTCCCGTTGTTAAGGGTCCAGCCTATCAGGTATTTAAGACACATATTTAAGACATATTCTTTCTACATATTGCGCCAAATATGAAAATCCATACTAATCATTTGATAGACAACAAATTGAAACAAAAGGATTTTTTGCGTTGACAAAAAGAAAAATATATAAAAAGAAAAAAGATTTTTCCTGCTCCATGATTTATTTCCTCCTTAAAACAAAAGATGAATGTGCAATTACATGATGGGTAATAATAAAAATCAGCAGAAAATATGTACAAATCAAATTAAATGTTTTGACATTAATAAATCCTTAATAATCGCTTACATAGGTTCCGCATGTGATTTTCAAATGTTAAATAAATAATGTGAATGTGCCAATGACGTAATACGTAGGACAGATCGACGCAAGTTTACGTTCGAATTTGGGTGTGTTGCCCCAAAAGTTGCTGTATTTTGCTTTGAATGCGAGCAAAAGTGATATGCAAGAAGTGAGTTCAAAATTCCAGTGTAAAGAGTAAATGTACCTGAAATGTACAATTCATGCCACTTTCCAGTACTCAAGGGAAAATTTTACTCTTTGCTGTTGGGCAAGGCAAACGAGAATTTCCCTTAAGAATGGCGCTGGCTATAAAAGCACGTTGGCAGCGCAGCGGCAGCCCACAAAGCGACGGCGAACGCGACGCGACAGTTGCCAAAAACAAGCATCGAACCGTAACGTAACTTAACGTACCGAACGTTGGTTGAGCCTGCGTCCAAAGACGTAAACCGAGACAAGCCGTTAAACTTACCGTTGGCTACGGCGCGGTTCAAGCATATGCAAGCAGCGAACAACATATGCAACATTTTTTTGCGTGCACTTGTGTGTGTTTGTTATTTATGTTGTTCTTTTGAAATTGCCACAAAAGAACAAAAAAAATCGTGCTTTATTATGTGGCACATGTGAAAATGACACATTGAGAGCAGAAGCAGAAGCAGAGACAGAGGCACAGGCAGAGGCAGAGGCAGAGCAACAGCGACACAAATTAGCAGCTGAATAACGGCCACAGGACGGTTCGTACAATAAATACCACCCACTCCTCCTACCCCAACGATAAGCCCCAAAAAAATGAAGGCAACTTTGGAAAACTGATTCAAACAAACTTTCTATTTAAATCCTTAGAACTTTAAATAAAGCCTTCAAAAACAACGACAAAAAAATGAAAGAAAGAATATATATTTACAGATGTTTGTACATTTGAATATATATATTTATACAATCATGTTTTTCATACTGCTTAAAGGCAATTTAGCTGGTCGAATTCAGAAAAAGCCAAAAATATTCCAACAACAAATCAAAATATTTTTCTTATAGTCAGCCATACACCCATTCCTGGGTGGCCTCCCATACCAATATTATTTCCAAAGCCACAACAATACAGAATAGAAGTGGTTGAATGAAATTGCTGAGAATCCAAACTATGAATTATGAATATGTTATTATTTTCAATGCTTATTTCAAGACGCAGTTAATTAAAGACTAACCAAACTCAAGCATTGTCAACCCTATCTAAACTGAATTAGCCCAAAATTAAATAAAGCTCAATTCGATCGTATTTCAATTTCATATTTATTTGTTATTAAAAACAAATCAAGACAAATTTATACTTTTAATTTCATGCTGAGTTGATTTTAACCGAATTTGGAATTCATATGAAATTACTTAACAACTATGACCAGTAGCTCAATGCACATCTGTTGCTTAATGTCTAACAAATATATAAATATGTATATTATTTATATTTATTTATATTTTATTTATTTATATAATTTCGTTTGAAGCAAGTCTCAAAGAGTTAGCATTCCTCTTCATGCCAATAAATGTTGTTAATTTTTATTTTTATTTCGTTTTGATTGAATTTAAAATGAATCAATCGCCAGTTTTTAAATTCAATATTTTAAATACACAAGAATGCAGGCGAAAATAAGAGAACTCGATTGAAATATTTGACAGGAATTTGATACGACCGAGCTGTTTCTGAAATTATATTTTGCTGTCCGAATCGAACGAATAAACGCGATGATCTAAGCCGATTCTCTGAGAAATGATATAGACACAATGCAATGCAATGTTCAATTGAGGTCATGCTAAATGCAATTTAATATTAAAAGAATCTAGTTTTCAAATTAAAGAACTCAACTAACCTAATTCTATCCACGAATTTTGATAATTATAACGAATAATGAACATAAATCATTAGTTTATTAAATTTAGAAATTAGAATTCACTTTGTGAACTTTATTGCACTGTATTCGTACTCGTATTCGTAGCCAGACCCAGACCCAGACCCAGACCCACGCCCAAATCTCCTCATTTAATTTATCCAGTTAATTCGGCTGCAGTCCGCGCTAGTCCATGTTGAAGGATAAGCAGCGCTCCATTAGAGAGCCATGTTTCGTGCCCGCTCATTTAATTGTGTGCGTCCCGTGGTGTCTATAAAAGAGTGTGTGTTTGTGTGTGTGTGTGTGTGTGTGTGTGTATGACTGTAAATGGAAGTGTATTGTTGGACGAGGCTTTTCTAATACTATTTGGATTTCCATTTCAATTCGTTTCCTTTATTTCCTTTTCTTTTATTTTCCTCTAACTTCGATTCGATTGGATTCGATTCGTTTCGTTTCGTTTCGATGCAATTTGTATACAGCTTCTAGTGTCTCTTGGCGTTGATCGTTGCTGAGGAGGGGGAGAAGGGAAAAGGGCCCCTTTTCGTTTGCTCGCTTGATTGGATGGGGTTTGTAGAGGCGCTTGAAGGGGGGCAATGGTTTGAAGAGAAAGGAAATGGGAATGCAACTTTAGTGTTCCGGTTTGATTGTGCAAAATGTCGGTTTGTCAGATATGAAAATCAGTTTTACTTTGCTATCTAAATTCACAAATTTGACGAAACTTTCCAGTCGAATGCTATTTTTAATGTATTTTCTGTTTGCAATACAACAACAGTGTGTTTGTGTGTGTGTGTATGTGTGTGGGTGTGGGTGTGCATATGCATTGCATTCGTATCACATTTAGTAATATGAAGTCATTTGAGTAGTTATTTTTATGCTGGTTTTCAATGGAAAAACTTAAATATTAATATAATTATTTTTAGTGAGCAGTGGCATTATTTAAGTGTTGTCAAGTGCACTGTTAATAGCTAAATTAACTTTATACTAGTTGCTGCTACATTCAAAATTCATAGCAGGAGCCAATAAAACCAAACAAAATCGAAATTAAATTGTCAAATGCAAACATTATTCCGCAACACTTAAATTCTATTAAATCGGCCATCGGCTTAGTTTAGACATGTGGATTACAAGAAGAGAAAATGATTTTTATATTAGACACACACACTCACACACATCATCACACACACACATATTAGAATTAATGGTGAGCGGAGGAGGAGTGGAATAAAGCGAACCCTGAATGGCGCTGCATGGAGCTTTATTGGCCACTGTTTCTGAAATTATATTTTGCTGTCCGAATCGAACGAATAAACGCGATGATCTAAGCCGATTCTCTGAGAAATGATATAGACACAATGCAATGCAATGTTCAATTGAGGTCATGCTAAATGCAATTTAATATTAAAAGAATCTAGTTTTCAAATTAAAGAACTCAACTAACCTAATTCTATCCACGAATTTTGATAATTATAACGAATAATGAACATAAATCATTAGTTTATTAAATTTAGAAATTAGAATTCACTTTGTGAACTTTATTGCACTGTATTCGTACTCGTATTCGTAGCCAGACCCAGACCCAGACCCAGACCCACGCCCAAATCTCCTCATTTAATTTATCCAGTTAATTCGGCTGCAGTCCGCGCTAGTCCATGTTGAAGGATAAGCAGCGCTCCATTAGAGAGCCATGTTTCGTGCCCGCTCATTTAATTGTGTGCGTCCCGTGGTGTCTATAAAAGAGTGTGTGTTTGTGTGTGTGTGTGTGTGTGTGTGTGTATGACTGTAAATGGAAGTGTATTGTTGGACGAGGCTTTTCTAATACTATTTGGATTTCCATTTCAATTCGTTTCCTTTATTTCCTTTTCTTTTATTTTCCTCTAACTTCGATTCGATTGGATTCGATTCGTTTCGTTTCGTTTCGATGCAATTTGTATTGTTTCGTTTCGTATTCGTTTCGTTTCAGTTGCTTTGGTTGTTTCGGTTGGTTTCCCTCCAATTCGATTGAATTGAATTCGTTTGCTGGTAATGAGGCTAGTTGCTGATAGTTTTCGGTAAAGCCGCACATTTCTTGTTAACATATTTTATGGTCGCTTTGTCGCCAGAGTGTCCTTCAGTTATAGCATCAACATCAGCAACAACATCACCAACAACATCACCAACAACATCAACAACAACATCAACAACAGCTTCTAGTGTCTCTTGGCGTTGATCGTTGCTGAGGAGGGGGAGAAGGGAAAAGGGCCCCTTTTCGTTTGCTCGCTTGATTGGATGGGGTTTGTAGAGGCGCTTGAAGGGGGGCAATGGTTTGAAGAGAAAGGAAATGGGAATGCAACTTTAGTGTTCCGGTTTGATTGTGCAAAATGTCGGTTTGTCAGATATGAAAATCAGTTTTACTTTGCTATCTAAATTCACAAATTTGACGAAACTTTCCAGTCGAATGCTATTTTTAATGTATTTTCTGTTTGCAATACAACAACAGTGTGTTTGTGTGTGTGTGTATGTGTGTGGGTGTGGGTGTGCATATGCATTGCATTCGTATCACATTTAGTAATATGAAGTCATTTGAGTAGTTATTTTTATGCTGGTTTTCAATGGAAAAACTTAAATATTAATATAATTATTTTTAGTGAGCAGTGGCATTATTTAAGTGTTGTCAAGTGCACTGTTAATAGCTAAATTAACTTTATACTAGTTGCTGCTACATTCAAAATTCATAGCAGGAGCCAATAAAACCAAACAAAATCGAAATTAAATTGTCAAATGCAAACATTATTCCGCAACACTTAAATTCTATTAAATCGGCCATCGGCTTAGTTTAGACATGTGGATTACAAGAAGAGAAAATGATTTTTATATTAGACACACACACTCACACACATCATCACACACACACATATTAGAATTAATGGTGAGCGGAGGAGGAGTGGAATAAAGCGAACCCTGAATGGCGCTGCATGGAGCTTTATTGGCCACTGAATATTTAAGTGAAATATTTTCGAAAACCCCAGAAACTAAGCCAACTCAACCAAATGATTCACCAAAGCAATTAACAGCCAGCTAGCAAATGCCATCGAAAATTTTGCTTATTTCTCTTGCAGACAGCAGCAGAAGCTGGATTTGGAGCAGTAAAAACAGCCGAAAACGGGGGGGAGTTGGTGGTGCCACCAAATGCTCAGTGAAATTTACGATTATGCTGCGAAATTATTAAACAATATGACCGCAAGTACCACAACAATCATTAATAATCTGGCCAACGGGACAACAGAAACAGCAACAACAGCAACAAAAGCAGCAGCAGCAGCTGCAGCCACGTCCCCCATTCGAATGGACAGTCCAAATCCCAGGACGGCAACAAATCTCACGTCCAAGCTGCTGCAGGCAACCACAGGCAATATGAGAACACTACTCAACCGCACAC
Source organism: Drosophila multiciliata (assembly GCA_037043605.1). Taxonomy (NCBI): domain Eukaryota; kingdom Metazoa; phylum Arthropoda; class Insecta; order Diptera; family Drosophilidae; genus Drosophila; species Drosophila multiciliata. The sequence continues at coordinate 214,256 of JBAMBF010000579.1, forward strand.
TGGCCGCGATTGCCGCCCAGCATGCCACGTTGCCCACACTGCTGCTGCATGGTGGTCTTGCCGCTGACGTCACCAGTGGGCAGCGCATTAGGCAAATGCCAACGGTTGCGAGCAGCAGCAACGGCTCCATCAGCAGCAATACCACCATGCTGGCCACCACCAGCACCAGCACCAGCAACAACTACAGCGATAGCGGTGCCATTCAGGATGTGTACAATGCATTTAGCGCGACGTCCTCGTCCGCAACGTTGTCCGCGTCCTCATCATCTAATCTGAGCGGTTTCATCCAGTCCTCAACAACGGCTGCCAGCACAGTGTTAAGCAACGCCATTACCCATCTGCCAACTTCGAGCAGCGGACCAGCCACCACCTTTCCAGCACAGACGATGGCCACCTTCATTGCGGCCGGCAACAAGAATCGGGCAACAACCATCATTGTCTATCCAACGGGTGAGTCTTATGCAACCACTCCTTCTCACTCTCTCTCTCTCTCTCTGCCTCTGTCTCTATCACTCTCTTTCTCATTTGCATATTGAAAAAAATAATATGAATAGTTTTTGTGTATTTTTGTGCCTGTTTTGTGCTCGATAGAAGCTATTTTTGGTTCAGTTTGTGCATCGAGATCAATTTTTTCAAGTCTAGATTATAGTCGAGAATATTGCTTGGGTTGAGGCTTCCAAGTATTCTTATGCCATAACCAACCTTCTTTTAATTTCCTGCAAAATGTTCAATTCATATTTACTTAAAAAATTGCGATAAGTACAATAATAAAATAAAATCAAGTCGAAACAAATTATCTGAGATGTTGTTCCAAGTAAGCGAATAAAGTAGAATATTAGCAAAGGAATTGCGATTTTCCAATCGGGAATAGAAGTAATTTCAGCCATCTAATTCACTCCCAATCCATAATCCATAATTGGGCATTCGCTTGTTAGGCCCTCGACTAATAATTTGCTGATGTCAGTTAATCATAATCGTGACTTGAGCCAAAGTCAATGGGTATTTAAATATTTTGTCAAATACATAATTTATATTCGGCTGGCGTTTAGTCGATTAGCAGGCTCGTCACATTAATGTCGGGCAGTGGGAAAAGGTGCCACAACAAGTTAGCCAAGCCTGTCAATAATCAAATCAAATCAAATCAGCTTTGCTCTGCTCAGTCAGCCAGTTAGCAAGTCAGCCAGATGGTGCAGGTGGAGAGAGGAGGAGCAGAGGAGGTCGCGTGGCAGGTCAAATTAGAGGCTAATTTGCATGATGCCATCCATTAGCTCCGATTGTCGAACCCGATTCACCATTAGAGGGTGTTTAGTAAGGCTTGTTCATTTTTTTTTATAGATACTTTTTCTTTTTTCTTTTCAATATAACCTTCGATCAATAAATGCCTAACTGAAGTAGAACAAAATTATTGTCAATTTAGTTGGTCAAAACGAATATTTTGTATGATCATATTTTATGTCTTACTAAAGCTGCTATTAGCCCAAAAATAAATAAACCGTTACAAAAATAAAGTTTATTCTTTCACATTTTCGCCTTTTTGCTTTTGGCATTGTCGTAGTAACTAGAAACACTTGGCCACAGGGTAACCTCTAGACAAGAACCCTCGACTTAAGCCTTCTCGCTCATCTCTGTGCACTTATTGTGCCACTTTTGTGGAGCATTGTTGGTGGCAGAAATAAGAAGCAGGAACCCCATCGCCCTTGGGCCTAATGCAGCAATTAGGCAAGTTTAAGGCGCATTAATTGCAGAGATTGGAATTGGACTATTAACGCGACTCAAACCGTTGATTGTTTTAGGCAGCATCAGCATCACCATCATCAACAGCATCAGTAGCATTAGTGGCTCTTAATCTGGCTCTGAGCCTAAGTACAGGCGACAAACTCGCAGGATGTTCACAAATCTGAGTGCTCTGTGAATGCCGTTGACTGCCGGCTGCTATATTCTGGCTGATGTGGTTTTTAGTTATTGTCTGCTGACTCAGTTATCCTTACTAGGACAAATCGGATGGTCGACATTGTCGTCATCGTTGTCATCGTCAGTTTCGACGCTTATCTTTATCAAGCTGCTTATCTTGGCTGTATCAGTGTATCGAGTAGCGGGAATGTCAATGTCAGCGCTTCCAATGGCCTCCGGCTGGGATTGGTAATTGTGGGAGGGGGCCCTGCACTACCCCATGACACTCACTGAGAGTGTGTACTTCAGTTGTCCGACATATAAAAAAATACTTACCGATAGCGTTACTTACACACACACACACACACGCACATAAATAACGACATACATACAAAAAAAAAAAAACAACCACAAAATACATCGAAAATACATCGAAATGTAGCGTGAATTTCGTGCAATAAATTTTTTCAACTTGTGCAGAAAATTGTGTTGAAATATTTTGTTAAATTTATTGGCTTGTCTCTTGCAAGATAGTTCACAGCATGTGACGACAACGACGAGGCTACGCATACTTTCTCAGTATAAATATATATATATATATATACAAATATATATATAGTATATTCATATATATATATAATATATATATGTGTGTGTTTGTGTTGTTTGAAAATCGTTTGAAAGTTGCGTAACTGTGTGCGCAAAGCTGTTTGGAAATATGCCAGGAAAACAAATTGATAAACTTTGGTGCATATTACTTATTTTACAACATATTTGCAATTAACCATATATATATAATATATATAATTAAAAGGAGCCTTCAAGTTGTATTATATATATTTTTGAATATGATTGTTTTCACTTTAAGGAGCCATCAGAGTTGGGTTTTGCGTTCACATCGAATTTAAAAGAATTTAAAATGCCACGAAAAAATACCTATTTGAAAAGCAATCAATTCTGCTGATGGGTCTTAAAGTAGCCGCAAAACTTTAGATCCAAAATGTGAAGTGCGTTAAGAGCTTAGGCACGTTTTTGGGATTATATCAAAAGTTTTACGTTAATTCTGTGCGAAATGTAATCAAGTATTTTGTGGACAGTGTCTCCCTTGGTATTTTGTAAAGTGTCACGTGCAAATATTGATCAACTTTTGAATAAGCACTAAAACTTCTTGCTAACAAATATGCAAGAGTCATTATACGCTAAGAGACACACAAATATCTTCATAATATTCGGTTTTCTTGTCACAACTGAAGCCCTAAAGACATGACTTGGTCACGAGCTCAGCTCTGATAAATACTCGCTTTGACAACTGATTGACTTTTCATTCAGCAATTACCAACACTCTCAAGTCAAAATGAACATAAATATATATATATATATATAAATATATACATATATATATATAGAGGCAAACGACTGTTTGCCATGGCAACAAATCTCAGTATTTTCGGCAGCGCTTTTCTTTAAGCAACAACAACTACCATTCTACCATTATTGGCAAGTGGGCCTTAACCCATCTCTGTGTCTGGAGGTGTTTCTCTTTTGGAATTACTTGAGCACCAAGGACAAATTTAATACCTAATATATATATATATAGATCCCAGCTTAAATAGGTATTATTATTGCATATTGTAGTTGCTTGTAATGTAAATTAAAAAGGAGAAAGTTATATAAAATTGCAATGGTTTTTTTCGTTTTGTTATTTGGATTTCGCTTAGTTTTTTCCCGTATTTCGATTTGTTTTCTTTTTTATTTTATTTATTTTTTTATTTAACTACTTCTAAGCTAAAATTGTTGTAAAATTTGTTGTGCAACAAAACAAAAATAGTATCGTAAATTTAACTGATTAAAACTCATTTAAGAAAGCTTGACTTGTAAACAAATAAAGACATATTTAATTTTTGTAATATAATTCTTCGCTATTATTTTTAAAGTGAGCTATCCATAGTCGTGCATTAGTATTTAGATTCTTATAATATAAATTCTTTTCGGATTTTCTTTGTATTCGAGTTGCGCAGAATGTGTTAACCCAAGAAGCGCTCATCTCCAAGTTGAATGCGAAAAATATTTATATTTATTTCTTTTCCAATTTATTCCTTCTTTTGGTCTGACTCCAGCTTTTGGCAGACATTAATTTGGTAGCTGTTGTTGTTATTGTTGTTGTTGTTGTCGCTTTTGTAGCGCATTCCACGGATGACTTCGAATATGCAAACATTCAATTTTCATTGGTTTAGTGGATAAAAATGGGAATGGGGATGGGAATGGAGATGGGAATGGGGATGGGAATAGGGATGGGGACATCTTCGTTGAAGAAGCATTACTTTTATTGTATTTATTGAATATTTGCAGCATCAAACGCTGCCGCCTGATGACGCTGTCCGCCGGCGGAGAATGGGTTGCTTTGCGATTGCTCCAACTCCAAAGGGGCAACAGCAAGAAGAGTCCTAGTCGCAGGTTAGCTGCTGTCTTAAGAACCTGCTGCTGCTGCTGTTGCTGATGTCTTTTCAGCCATCTCATTAGGCTTCAGTTTGTGTAAATTTGAACTGTCACTTTGAAGGCGTTAATTGGATTCAGTAACGTCACGTTGAGTGGGAGGCATCAACAGTTTGGCGCTAGTCCAGCCATCAGCTGTCTCTGGCTTTTTGTTCCCTGCCCAACCCTGTTGGCGTTTGCAAATCCGTTTTAGGCAGCTCAAATAGCACCCTCGACCCTTCCGCCCTGCTTGGCGTTTGCTGTACTCAGTGTACTGTGCTTGTTTGCCAAGTTATATTTAGGACACGACAACAACCTTTTGGGCCATGAATTTTGTTTTGGCTTAGATTAAGGGCAGACATGTGGGAATGAGGGGGTGATGGAGGTGTGAGATGCTTTGACGTGATTGTAGTTGAATTGGATTGTGGGCGTGCCCAGTTTCAACAGTAGCAGCACCAGCACCACCAGGAGCAGCACATCCTCAGCATACACTGAGAGAAAATTAGTTTGAACAAAACTTTCGGAAATTCAAATTTTACTTGAAGTCAGTTTCAATTTTTGTATTGCAACGACTTTGACTTTATGTTAAATTGAAAAAAAAATGAAGAATTCAGAAAAAATATAAAAATAAAATATTTGAGCAAAATATATGTGAAATAAACCCGAAAATCTGTTTCTTTCACATTAATTTCGCACAGTGTGCGTTAAAAATAATTTCGTGGTATTTCAATGGCTTTAAAAATATGTGTATTTATATACTTTTAATATATGTACACATACATGTATATATGTGTGTACATTATACTTAGAAGATATAATGATATTTGTGGCTTATTGGCTAAGGACCTTAATAAAAAGGTTTACCTAAGAGGATCGCAAAAAACTTTTGTCTTTTGAAGTGGCTTATTTTTTGTTGTCTGTTTTTTTTTTTTGCATCGACGGAGTTGCTTTTTGCAGATAAACGAAAGACAAATTGAAACAAGAATAGCGATAACGTCGACAACGACTTAAGTGGTGGTTCCGATGGTGGATGGTGGTGCAGCTGGCCAGCAGCCACGCAAGCCACACAAGCAGCCGCACCACTAAAACCACTTAATCATCAAGATAAAAGGTTGAGTTCTGCACGCGACCGGATGAAAATGAAATTAAAAAACGGAAACAAAAATAAAATAAGAAACAGAAACTGAAACTGAAACCAGACCAGAGCAGAGCAGAGGTAGGTAAATGCAAATGCAAATGTAAATGATGCCAACGGTCGTAATTTGGGCAAAAGGCTGCTGGCCCAGATAATAACCACGGCCCGTAGGTCGACGACTGTCAGCGCAAATAAGTGTTGCCCACATTCTGAGGCCCCATTTAAGACCCAAAATGAAAACAACCAAGAATGCTGGCTCAGCACGACTGCGATATACCCTGAACCAAGCTGTTAAATTGCAAAATATTCAAATCAATCATCAATCAACAAATGCTTTGCACATTTTAAGTTAGACAGGACTGTCTAAGTAAATTACATATTAATAAGATTTCTCTGCCTCCAAATGGCAATTGCTTTGCGACAAATAAAATAAACTTGATCAAAAGGATTGGGCTTTATCAACTCGGTTATTCAACCTGATCAAAAACACATATATATTAATACATTATGCGGGTCGGAGATTTGATTGAGATTTGCACAAACCATTATAGCCATTTTCAATTCATTGCAATGGGTATAATGAACCCGCTCCAAGATGAGCCACAAAATATGAGCAAAACATTAAAAAAGGCGATCAATTTTGTTGGCCACCTTGCAGCAGCTCTGTGTGTTTTGGCAAGGATAAATGTATATATGTGTGAGTGTGTGTGTGTATATTTGTGTGTGTATATGTGTGTGTGTCTGTGTCCGGTGTAAAGTAAGGCCATGAATAAATAATTAGTGGACGGGTTGGCATTTAATATCTGACGGCAGCAATTAGGCAGCAAACGCATAAAATATTAAATAAAAAACATATGAAGTTAACTTTTTACAATTATTGCCCAGCTTATTGCAATATGCACAAAGGAGCACATTTGTATATCCTTGTAGAAGATCCTGTAAGTATACCCTAAACCCAATACAAATGGCTTAAAGGGTGTAATGAGTTTGTGCAATAAAAGCCACAATTCGAATTCCAAACGAAGATTAAATAAGAAAATCCCAGTATATTTTTTACTTATGACAGAATCAGAATCATAATATCAAATAGCTGCATTGGAAACAATCTGATTTATACATTTATAGTCTGATAAAACGTACCTTTACAATTTACAAAATTTGCAGTCATAATATATAAAACATATAAATACAATTTTTATAATTTATTTTCTTTTCTTTTTGTTCTATTTAAATATATTGTTCAAATTGTGAATATGAATCTGTTTTTGTCTTTGCAGTTTCACCCGAATCGATTGTCATTCCAATTGTTTCGTGCATCTTTGGCTTTCCCATCCTGGCGCTGATTGTCATCTGCTGCTTGAGGAGGCGGGCCAAGCTAGCCCGGGAGCGGGACAGGCGACGAAACTATGATATGCAGGACCATGCTGTCAGCCTGGTCAGATTTAGTCCAATTCATAGGCTTAGTGAGTTTGAGTGTTGTAATGTGTGTGTTCGAACTGTATTTTCTTAACTTTCTCCTTTCTCACTTTCCCCCTCACCCTACCTGTCACCCCCCCCCCCCCCCCCCCCACCAAACGCACCTTTGATTTCTATTTAACTCACTTTAACAGTCAATTGCTGCTCAAATTATTCCAGTACACTTTTATTATATACATTCTTTTATATAGATTCATGTCGCACACTTTTTAGATCTTAATATATAGAGTATCTATGTATATCTCGCTCTCTCTCTCTCTCTCTCTCTTTCTCAAGCACTCTTTTTCTATATATCACTATCTTGATGTGGGTCTGCTTTCTCGTAGTTTTTTTTTTTTGCTCCCCTTAACAAAAACAAAACCCCACACAAAAATATAATTGAATTTTTCGGCTTTGTTTTACTTGCATAAATTGCATTTTAAAGTGAGGGTCGCATAGCAAACACCTGATGCCTCATTGCTGCCCCCAATGCCTGCCACTTTGTGTTTACCCACCTGTTTCGCAACCGACCCCTGATTTTAAACTATATCGAGCATTTGAATTTTAAAAATTTTTACTACCACAATTTTGAGGTCGGCCAACAATTAAATTTGCAAATGTATTAAAGCAAATTTCCGGTACAACGAATACCTTCTTAAATAATTGAAAGTGCTAGTAATATTTACATATATCTGCCAAATGAGCAATAATTATTCATAACATGAAAACATTTTGCTTACATTTATAGCATTTTGAAAACTTAATTTTAATATTTAATGGTTTCAGCGAATATTTCAATATAAATGTAATAAATCAATTGAGTTAAATAAAATATCTGTTCGATGTTGATAGTTATATTCCCTGCTATATGGTACCATCTCACCTGTTACCAGCTGGTATTACAAATAGTTAATATCATGTTACCAGTTTGAAATTCAATACCGAAAGAAGCTGTGGAAAATTCCTGCATTTTTATACTTTATCTATGAGGAACAGCATCAGAATTTTTATTAAATTTTTTTTTATTCTCTATTATTTGAGCGAAATTCCAAAATATATTCCGTTCATAAAATCGCAACCAACGAACGTAAAGCGAAAAATGCCGAATTTTCTGCAATTTTAGATTTTAAGACCACAAATATTTGAAGCACAGAAAACGGTTGTTGTATGCGAGGTTTGTGGGTGGGTTGGTTGGGTGTTAAGCGTTTTTGGGATGAACGGGATATTTAAATTGCAGTGCAACAAACTTGGCCCACTTGCAAACGAGAGCACGGTGTTACAATCTATTATACCCATTTGGACAAAGCCGGATATGAAACCTGGCCAAAAAAAAAAGGAAAAGAAGAAGCGAGAAGAGTAGAAGTCAAGCTGGCGAGTGCCTGCTGTGACACACACCCACCTACACACACATATGTATACACTGGGACAGCCACTCAATGAAAGCAAGTGTTTACACACACAAGCACACACACACACACATGACTGCCGTTTTGAGTGTGTCAAGCAGGACACGAGCAGCTGCCAGCATTCACATTTGCATTGCATACCTTTGGGCGCTTGCCCTCGTTTGCATATGAACAACATCAACAACAACAACAACAACAACAACAACAGCAACAACGACAATAACGCAAAATAAAAACTTGTCATTTTCACATTGCTGCACGTTAGCTACACTTGCCCCATGCACGCACGCACAGCTAGCAACATTTTATGGCATCCCCTGTATCCCGTAAATACGGCTAATATCAGCTATTCTCACGCTGCGTTGCATGCAACACTCAACAGACATTCCACAGCACGTTGAAGTTTAAGCTACGAATTTACGCACATTTTTTTCTTTTATTTTTTTTGTGTCAACTTATATCAGTCGTAACTAAAAACAACAGAAAGTAAATTTCAAATTAGAAAACTATAATTTCATATTAAAATTTTAAAATTAAAAATTGTCCGAAAATCTTAATCAGATCAAATTCAGAGAAAATAACACAAAAACTTACATTTAGGATTGGAAGAGGATTTAATATTTTAAATAACAAATTAAGACAGATAATTAATAATGATATAATTTAATTTAAGATAGGTTTGTAGCTAGATTTTCTCTTTTACTTTAAAACATAATTTTTAATTTTAAAAAATTGATTTCTAAAATATATATTTTATTAAAATATTTTGAATAACAAGAAAAACTTTCTAGTTTTCAGATTTTAATTTTTGTGATTATACATTTTGGTATTTAATCAATGACTATTTAAAAACAGTATGTCGAAAACTGGTTTCCAACACAAAAACTCAGACAATTAAGCAAAAAATCATTGTACGCATAATATTTTTATATTTCTATACATATAGATAACTTTTGTTTGTAATTGCATAAAGCATATATGTACTAATAAAATCATTTTTCTGGCATTTTGTTTTTGTTTTGCTTTAGAAAAATTCTCAAAAGTAAATTCTTCAAACTATCTAAAGATTACCTATATATTTTTCACAATTGTAGTCAAAGCCAATGCATAAATTATATATATTATATATTATATATTATATATAATATATTATATATTATATATTATATATTATATATTATATATTATATATTATATATTATATATTATATATTATATATTATATATTATATATTATATATTATATATTATATATTATATATTATATATTATATATTATATATTATATATTATATATTATATATTATATATTATATATTATATAGATATATATTTATTTTTTTTGTTAGCAGCTATAGGAAATTCAATTAATGTACAAATTTAAGAAGAGTTTTCAGTTTCAGATTACTGCACACTGAATTTGAAAATCAATTATTACTGCCACTTTGAAAGATAGACGATGATGATATTGATAATGATGATGATGATGATAATGTTGATAATGTAGATGTAGTTGTAGCTATAGCTGTCACGATAACAAATTGTTGACAACCACAAAGCATATTACTTGTTTGTCCCTTTTTTGTGGGCTGCCCATTGAGAGTTTTGAATACGTTTTGAAAACAATTAGGCAGCAACAACTTAACCGCAAAGCCATAAAACATAGTACAGCCCAAACTGTGCACGGTGGTGTGTCTGTGTGTGTGTGTGTGTGTGTCACTAATTAGAGAAGGCTGTCTTTGAAATTCGGTTGGTTTTCTAATGTCGCCAGAAGACTCTTTCAAGTCTGTCCTGCTTTTGTTTCACTGTGCGCATTTCATTGTCCGCAAAGTATGTGTGCGGGTGGGTGTGTGTGTGTGTGGGTGGGTGTATGGGTTGGTTTGTTGTGTCCTTTGCACGTTTTGACATTCACATACATTTTTCACAAGCACCACTTTTTCGTTTTCAATTTGTTTTTGACTTTTGTGAACTTAAAAATTTGAATTTGTAACAAAATTTTAATTGCTTTCCTTGTTGTTGTTGTGTTTATTTTGGCTGCCAGCAGATTACCGATCGTCGCGAGCTATCAGTCTACGTCCTGAACGAAGCCTAAGCCAGGGCTTCGCCTCACTGGAGCTGGACACGGTGCTGGAGGAGCGCGTTAGCGATGTGGAGCAGACGCAAACCGAAATCCTTAATCCCGAATCGCCCATGGACACCAACTCCTCCTACAAGATGTCGTTCTCTTCGAGCTAACAGTTAGCAGCAAAACAACAGCAGCAACAGCAAAAGTCGCAACAGCAGCAGCAACAGCAGTCGACGATGGCAGCGCGATCGGCGCTCACGTCGCCGTCGACGTCAATGTCAACTCTGTCGCCGTCGCTGCGCAAGGCGGGCAGCGTGCGTGAATCTTACGATTCGGCAGCACTGGCCAAGCGTCGCAGTCGTCTCCTCGAGCTGCGCGCCGCCAGCTCGAGCAGCAGCGGCAGCAGCAGCCAGGCAAGCGAAGCAGCAATTGCTTTTGGCATCGGTGTTGGAAAGCGGGACTCGAAACGTCGACGTTGTGGATCAACAGCGCCCACAATGCGTAAATCGCAGTCATTGGACGCCGCCGAAAGTTATTCCCTCTCCAGCATTCAGTCGCCATTGTGGGTAACGCTGACGAATGCGCGCACCATTGAGGAACTGGCACAGCAGAAATTGTAGATGGCGCCAATAAATGAAAAACCCACCAATTCAAAGCAGAACGAAACACCCAACAGTTGTTGTAACAGCTTTTAACACTGTTAACCACAGCCCCACTTCTACAAATAGCATTACTCTGGTGAATAAAGCGAAATCCAACGGTTTTCTGATAGCTTAAATAGCTGCATACATTTAATTTTTAGCATTCCACCCTCCTCCCACAAGGGAAAGAAAGAGAAACATTATACTAAGCAAATGAGTTGCTAGAGATGAACACTATTAGTTAATTCATACGTATATGATAAGTATGTGTGTATATGTGCAAATAACAAATAATATATATACATATATATATATATATAATTACCTTTGTCACAACAATATTATTCAATATAAGTCGACAGAAGGACAAATTTTAGCTGCAACAACAAAAATATGTATGTGCTATATCAAAACAAAAATATTTACTTATTTTAACAACTTATATACAACACATACACATATACATGCATAAATTGGCATTGCAAAAAAAAAACCAAAACAACACAAAATGAAGGAAACCAAAATCATTTATATATTTAGTTTTAAATTAGCGCCTAGTTTCATGATTGACTTCAAAATTAAGCAAAGGTAAACAAAAAGTGTAAATGTAAAAAAAAAAAAAAATACAGTACAGTAGCAACTGCCTTTGTTGCAGTCTCAAAATAAATACGACAAAATTAAATAAACGCAAATTGTTTGAACAAAAATCCATTAATATAAAGGTCTCACAATAATTTTTGGATTATTAACAGAGCTGTCTTTTGCAGGCTGACTTCGGACGGCAATGGTATAATTTAAACGTTATCCCAGACAACTTAATACCTCATTTTTGCGATTAAATGAAAAACAGATTTATCTTAAACGTATTTTTTTCGTTTTTGGATTTTAGGATCAAAATTTTCTCGCAACAGAAGAAGAATATTAGCAGTCGGAAAACTTTTTAAATTCTTCTCTTTGCTCATTTTATACAATTATATGTTTAATTTAATTTTTTTAAAGTTCCAATTTTATGTAGTTTTTTGAAGGATTTCGTTCTTTTCATTCCTTTACAATAATCTGCTGGGCAAGGCTATCTGTAGTCCAAGATGTGAGATGGGCAAGATAAACCAAATTGTTTATCGGATTTGGGAAATTCTTGAATGAAAATTAAATATGTGTCCTTTAGAGATCCTTAGGACAATGCCCGAGCTATAGATTAAAAGAACATGTCCTTTATACAAATCTAGCTCCAACTCTCCACAGAAACATCAACACATTACTCATGGTATAGCTCATTTCTCCGGTTTTGTTTTCTTTATTGTACATATATACATTATGCACTTTTGATATATTCAACGTTTATATATTTTTATATATATAGTATGAACCAATATATATATATATATTCTACAATAATTTCTCTTAATTATGTTGATTTCTTTTTAATTGGCATTACTTTAAACATTAAATATATATATATATATATATATTGTATCAAGTATAGTGTGGAATTGGGTTTTGATCAAAAGATATATAAATAGTACCCAATTATTTTGTTTCCTGTTGATTCATAATTTCCTCAATTCTTTTCTTAAGCCGCAATGGCAAATGCGGATTTTAAAATAAGAACATGGTGTTTATTGAGTTTTATTTATACGTGCTTTTGTCTTTTTTATAAGCATTTGTTCAAGTTGCTTTTATATCGCAGCGATAATTTAGTCGTAGGATGAGAAGAGTAGGCATTTTTTCAGCTTAATGACAAATTTCTTTACCATACTTATTGAATGAAATTTTGTGTGGACCATTGACAATGATGCATTGATTTTTTTTATGCTTTTGTAGTTAAAAAATTTCTTTGCTAGGCGTCGACACACCTTGCGGCTGTTCATAGTCCGATGTCGCCGTTTTGAGCATCCGCCTCTCCTTATGCTGCGACTTTTCTTTTTTATGCTTCTTCTTATGAGCCTTAACGATGGCCGGCACGGCTTCCGGGTGGGCAATCACATTGTCACCCACATCTAGAATGTTTGTGCAGGCTGTGGTTGTTGATGGCGCATCATCATTCAATTGTTTGCTTGATTTGTGCGCACTTTTCTCGCTCTTCTCTCGTTTCTTCTTTTTATGCTGACTGTGAGCCGTATCGGAGAGGACAATGTTGTTGTTATTACAGTTGCTGCCATTGTCTGTTGAAGCCCGGTACGGGCTGCCTTCCGTATCGATCAAATTGGGCACTGCTTGCTCTTTGCTCGTTTTATGGTCGCCTCGTCTCTTTTCCTTGGATCTCTTCTCTTTTTTGCTAGCAACGGCATCAGTGCCCTTTGAACTAGACGTGGTTGCTTGCGTTGCCGCCTTGAGATTCTCTTTGTTGGGGCTGAGTGATAATTTCCCCTTGGATACCTTCGCGGGTGCTTCAAACATGGAGCTATTTATATTGAAAAGTTTTAATTAATATTGTTAACTCGTCAAATGCAAAAATATAAATCTCACATATCTAGCTCAATGTCAAGCGCACGGTGAGGATCATTTGGATCGTATTTTCCGTCCTTATCCTCGCTATCAGAGAGTGTAACACCCTCAGGCATGTCCAGCGTTGTATTGACAACATGTAGTGGTTTTGGTTCTATGGAGTCGTATATTATTGCCAATGACTTTAAGGTGGGTTTCATTGCTTACCCGCCTCCGACTCGGAGCTGCTGTTGTAGGCAACTTTGTTTTTTGATTTTTTGCTCTTTTTACCCTTTTTATGCTTCCTCTTAGCATCTTTACCACTTTGTGATGTCGCTTGCTGTGCCTGTAGATATTTATCAGACCGCTTTGAAACTGGAAAATTTAGTAAATGAATTATTTATGCAAGTAGTTCACCATAATATATATATACTTACTGCCCACCCGCAATGCGACGACTCCTTCAATGTCCAGTGGTATCTCTGTTATGGGAATATCATCGATATTGTCATACTGATCCGCATTTGAGTTATTGCTACTGCTGCCGATGGCAATGGACGAAGAGATTGGCGTTGATTTAAGGTAATGTGGATTGTTCGACTGCTCGATAAGACGGGCCACGCGCTGACGCTCTATTTGTTCGGGTGTCAGCTCCAGACTTTTGCGTCGCTTGGCATCAGCATTATCGCCATCGGCAGCATTGTTGCCATCATGAGTTGAGCTCACAAACAACTCATCCTTATCGTGCTCGGACGAAGAGCTATCTGCGTCCTCCGGTGGCGGCTCATTGATCCACTCATCCAAATCCAGGCCATTCGGCAGCGGCACCTTGCGCTGCGCCTTAGGCGCCACGGGTATCAGCTCGCCGGCAAAGAGTAGAGCCATTTCCTGCACAATCTCAATTGCTAACGTTGGTATGGCTCCCGTCGTCGCTGTCTCATTAGATGCAGTTAATTGCTTACGCAGCATCTCGATTAGCATGCACGCCGAGTTGGCACGCTCTTGCACTTCAATATCGTTAGAGCCATTGAAATGGTGCAGTTTTTCCAGCACATGATCGCACAGCTGGCGATTAGGTTAAGGACAAAACAAACAAAATTGTATGATTTAACATGGATCATATGGAATGGATGCTTGCCAGCTTTAACTTCTTTTATAAACTTAAGTATCAGTTTTCGAATACACACGTTTAACTAATGTCAGGGTCGATATCAAATTAAATGTAAACTCTTTTTTTTTTTTTTAAAGCAAGTAACCTATAAAATAAATCTTAACAGTATACCCTTGAAGATGGTATTCCAATTTGGGGTTTAAAATATATATATATATATATATATATATATATGTCCTTCTCCTTGCATGCAAATCTTTCAGTTCTAAAGCTATCTTAATTAACTTCCCGTACGAGACATTTCGCTTTCTACGTGCACAATTTGAATATTTCCTTCTTAACCATTTGTATGGAGCACAGGCTACGCAAATATTTTATATGAAATGTATTGATGACTTACGCACACGATGCCGGACATATTCTGTTCCTCGAGACAGGTGGTAGCTAGGCGAGCAAAGAGCTTGATGACATTCTGCACATAGACACCCTGGATGTGGCCGGGCAATTGGCGGGGTCGCATCAGTATGTTTAGGGTCTTTTCGGCATCTGCCAGTTCGCTAGAGAATTCGCCGACAATCCAAGCGGCTGCATAGAGCACTTCGTACATGGAGTTGCTTTGCGTCGAGACGGCAAACGTGTCCAGCAGATTGGTCATCTCGGTGACGGCAAACTGACGTACCACCGGAACACGAATGGCAACGTCGAGCAGTTGCTCGGCAATCAGGCAGCCGTGTTTGGAGCCGGCCTCTAATTGGATTAGCTCGACGAGCACAGTCATGTACCATTCAAAATTGGTCACATACAAATAGGAACTCTGCGCACATATTTCAATCACTTTGAAAAGCAGCTCATCCCGATACGCTGAGCCCTCGGCGCGCTCCATGTGGCCGAGCAGCCGTTTCACAATCTCCATCAGATTCTTTTTCGATACCATGCCATACAGCAAATCCAAGGCACGCAGTCTTATCGACTCGTCTTTATCGTCCAGACAAGCCAATATCAGATCCTTGTGTGTCTGCACACTTTTTGGATGCGTTTTCAGTATCTTCGACATGGCCAATAGGCCTAAGTATTTGACTTAATAAGAAGAATACAGAAAGTCAAGAACGAAAATAAATCATGTGTATCGAAAGTAATAAAAGGCATCATTGTTGGATATTTTGTTTAAAAATTGTATGTTATTGATTAGCTGTACTTACGATTCTGATCGGAGTCCTCGATAAGGATGCGTAGCTTCTGTACGCACAGCTGTATGGAGGCACTGTGGTTGGGCATACCGCTGCTGATGCTGATCAGGACCGCGATCACCGTGTTGATGCACTCGTAGAGGAGGCTCATTGCCGATGTGCTGTTTGGGTTGGACGGTTGGACACGGGTTGGTGGGTTAGGGTGGCAGTATATCAAAGAGTTAATTTCAATTAAAGCAGCCCAAAAGAAGCAACCGATAAAAACAACATCGACCATAGCAACAGCATAAACAATTATAATAATTATAATATCTATAATTCTACTTGCATAATAACGTTGTTTACAAAATACAGATTTCAATTATAAATACATAAACACAACAGATAAACAGAAAAAAAAATGTTTAAGTTCTTAATTTTTGTGCTCGGAAATAAGCATTTAGCGCAAGAGAGCGAGCGAGAGAGAGAAAGAGATAGAGGGAAATAGAGATAGATATGGAAAAAAAGAGGGGGAGCTAGAGTGCAATTACAACTAAATACAAAATAGAGGCGTAACAAGCATAATGTGGCTCTTATACCCTTGCAGAGGGTATTACAATTTTACGTGCAGTGTGCAACACATTTTCGTAGAAAAAACGGCGACCCCCTTAAATTTATATATGTTTATATATTATTTTTGTTGCACATATGTGAGGATGCGCCGAATCAGACGATTTTATAGTTCCCATAAAAAAAATGTTTAATTTTAAATCACACACGAAACTTTGATATAAGCAGTTTGTCTACGGTCTGCAAGGGTATCAAATCTTCGGCGTGCCTAAGATAGCGTCTTTATTTTTGTAATAATTTATATACTTAATGGATCAGCTTTTAATATTCAGAAGCTGACAGCGAATTGCAATCGTTTTAAATTTTTTTTAAATGATAAAAACTTGCCTATGAATTAGATTTGTGAGTGGCTCTATTAATTTCTTTCCTAGCCGGGGTTCTAAGGGAGTTAAAGCGCCAAACTGCAAATATGCAAAGAGAAAAAGAAAAAAGCATCAAATTATACCACACAATACATAAATCTGTTTTTAAACTCTTTTAATACATAACTGAAAACAAAATATAAAATAAATTGTATAAGATATCATAAGAAAAATAAGAATGATCTAGTCGAGAGTACCCGACATGCAAATACCTTGTACTCATTCAATCATAATTATCATTATGTTTGCCACAAACATACACATATTTGATAAATGAGTACTGGGTATAAGAGTAAAATAAAATTAAACATTTTGAAATGACAACGTAATTTGTAAATGAAATACATTTGCTTATGCGCCAACTGTGGCATAAACATACGAGCATATAAAGACGAGGATTACTCCTAAAATGTACGCTGACACAGAAAATTAAGATACAACCAATATTGTGATATATATTCTTCATCAGCTACTTGCAAAGTCTACATTATCGTCTTTTTTCTACAAATCTACATGTCCTATTTCAGCAATCGGTGTTTTAGTTTCCATAATATCTTAGTCAAACATGAACGTGTTTAAATAAATATATTTATACAGTGGCTCACAGCTTATTTGACCAAGCCCCTAAGACAAGTTTTAAATTAACATAATTAATTGACGAAAACGATATTAACAAATTTTAAATAAAGTTAAGTTTATTAATTAATCCTTAAGCTTTCGAAATATCTACCTCTTTTATCTTTTATTTTTAGACTAAATTTAAAGAAAAAAAAATAGATAAATTTAATGTCACAGCTCATTTGACACAGGTTAAAAATTATGATTTAAATTTATTTTAAGCATATTTCGAGTATTCCAATGATTAGGTATGATATCCCTTCTCATATATAACCCTATGCAAACGTTTTATTTTTTATTATTAAATTTTATTATTAAATGAATAAAACTATGCACAAAATATTTAAGTTTTTATTTGTGTGTGTTGTAGTCGGTGAATATAGCTACATATTTACCTATATATGTAAGTGAATACTATAGGTATATACTACTTTTAGGGTATATACTTCACTATATTCAAAACTGCTTATGCATTTAAAAATAATTTATGAAAAACTTGTATAATGATCGGACAATTTTTTATAAAATGCTGTTTGGACTTGTGTTTTCTTTAATAAAACCTGTACACATAAAGTAACTATAAATGCATTTTAGTGCTGAAAACAGTAATATTCTATTACTTTTGAAAAAAAAATATTATAATTTGAAAACCTAATTCACTTTCTTAAGGGTTTTTAAGTTCATCAATCAAACCGATTCGAAATGTAATTCGCCAGTAGTTTGCCAATGAGTCTTGCAGATTTCCTATTTCTTTTCTTTAATACACCAATCGATTCAAGTTTTTAATTAATCTTAGTTCTCAAAATACATACACACATAGAAAATAATCAGCTTTTTTGTGACAAATGTCTACCAGCAAGTTAAAAACACATTTGCAAACAACAAATCATGTGCAATAACAACATTTACAGTTGATATTGAAACGTTTTGGAAATTTACGCATTTGAATACAATAAACTGCCATTGAGTGAGCGCAAATCGTGTGGGAATGGTATTGTGAATGTGACTATGAGCGATAAAGTTTAATCTAGCGATAATCAAATTAAAACACAACTTTCAGTTGCAGAAGTAAAAAAAACATGAAATTCAACTAAATTGTAAAGAGAAAATGCTTATAAACAAATTATAGCCAAAGCGCGCGCGTGCTGTTTTTTTTTAATAAATAATTTATTTAATATGGCTTCTTGCTTCAATAAGTAAGCGCGCCGATAAAAACCTGGAAATAATTTCAATTAGGGGCTGAGTCAGTTTGCGTCCCAGCGCCGGTTCAATTGTTGTTAGGCTCGCGAACTGTTATTCGTTTGTATTATTTTGTTTGGTTTTCGTTTATATTTTTTAGTTGGGCAGGTTAGGGAAGTGGAGGAGTAGGAGTTGTGTTAATTAACTTTATGATAGACAAATATTCAGTTCGTAACAAATTTTTACAGCAACAAAAAGAATTTTATCAGAACAAAAAATAAAATGTGAAATAATTCAAAACTTGCGGCACTGCAAACACTCACCAGTTTGATTATTTTAATAAGCATCCAATTGTTAGTTGATGTTGTCATCAGTTTGAAGAATACGGGTGCCAATGGTAGATAGTTTTTTGGATTCTTACGTGCTAGCTCACAAATGACATTGACAGCAGCCGATTGCACACCTACAATAATACAAGTGTGTATGTAATATTATATTTCATAAGTAGGATACTATGAACGCACCTGGATCCGGATCCTCGAGTTTCTCTTTAAGCTTAGGAAACGCAGGTCGCAATGCTTCAGGGTACCGTAAGAATACCTTATACATCATTAGAACAGCCTTCATTCGCAAATACGGTTTGGTCGAGCTCATCTATGAACAAAACAAGCAATTGTAGCTAGTCGATCTATACATATATATACATATATCAAGACAATCTGACGAACCAGTGTCATAATATCATTGGCCAGGTCACGTGATAAATCCGGCGATATAAAGCAACTCAGACCGCTTAGCGCTACACCGGCATCGTATTGATTCTGTGAGTTGAGATCCTTACGTATCATGTTCGTGGTAAGCATAAGCAACTGCATTTACAAACGATTAGTTCGATCAAATTTATGAATAGAATGGATTGATAGTGTCATTACCTCGCTATCCGGGTGAAAGCATTGACTGGCAGCCAGATAACCAATTCGCTTGCATGTAAAGCGTGATGAGCTCATCACCTCAATGATGTTAAAACCTGCCCATGAGATGTCGTATCCGAGCATTTGTATCTAACCAAAAGGTGTCAACAAATGTATATATGCAAAAATATACATACAAATGTATGTTTCAATAGGTGTTTCAAAGGACAAAATATACGATATAATGTATGAGCATGTTTTGGCTTTTGGACTTACATAGGTGAGCTTTGCCACCGCATTACACTTGACGCTGACATTGTCCTGACGCAGCTCCTGTTTAATTTCCTCTATGCATTGCGATATGTATTTGGCCTGTAAATGGCAAAAAGAAATAAAAGACAATTAGTTATTGAACAATGAAAAACAACTATTTTAGGCACCCCAACCTTCATAAGAAAAATTTTAGAAAAAGAGATTAGTTACACGCAACAGAAGAAGAGAAGGTAACCATTTCATATCGAATCGGCTATTGATGCTCATGAAGGCGTTACACATTTCACGACAAGAAAAGCACTGAAAGTGGCATATGCATGATTGTCGGTGGGCGTGTGTATCTTTGTGTGAATGTTTGTGTTTGTTTTAACTACGTAGAAATTTTATGGCCTGTCTGCGTGTCCGAATTGATAGACCATATACTATGTGCACGATGTAGCAAGAATGAAAAAGTGTCAAAGTTGGACAATTCAGTTGGTTGGTTATCTGAGCTCAGATGAACCCTGGTTCAGTTGCAGCAGGAAGATTTAAATTTAGCTTATGTGCAAGAGTGTGGGTGAGGGTGTGGGTGTGTGGGTGATGGGGAGCTGTGGAATAAGCATATTGGTAGGAAGAAAATGTTTATGGATGTTCGTGTATGTGTGATATGCCACATAAGGAAAATCAGCTAATTGGTAAAGAGAAAGAAGACAGACGTAGGCAGACTATACGAATTATCGCTAATTCCATCAAACTTTTGAGCCTTACTCTGATGACTGATGCTGACACACACACACACACACAAACACACACACACAAACACACACACATAAACACTCACACTCACACGCACACTCGTATCGATACACATAAGCTAATTCAATTTGGCAGCCAATTAACAAACTGCTAGGAGACCACGATAACAACAATTATTAAACTTGCCTCATTATCCTTGTTATTCCGTATGCCGCGCACCAGGTCTGTCAAGTTTTTATCAAACATGCGCTCGAAATTTCCCTTCACTTTTTTTAACGCCATTTCGTTGACGTCGACGGTGCGAATAATGCGTGCGCTGATTTTCGATCCTGCAGTTGTTGTTGTCGCTTGCACAGTAGCAATATGGACACTTCAAATGTAATAATAAAAGAAAACACGAATTCAGCACATACAGCAAAAGATAACTAATTTATGTGTAAAACAGAAAAAGCAGCGCCGGCAGCGTCTACTTTTCTCTTTTCGTTCGTTTTTCTTGATTTTGCACTTGCAAAAATGACAGGCAATGCGATATGCACAGAAATTTTAGGCTTGACCAAACCGTTGTCGAATTTGATTAGCTGCTGAGCTTTTAATCGCTAATCCGACATTAGTTTTTGTTTTCAACAAACGATGTGTTTCACATTGGAATCATGTGTTATTTCTTGAAATTGATTTTTTTGTGTGTGGCTGTTTTACAAGTTTGTTGTGCTATTTGTTTATCGCTCAGCAAAAAAAAAAAATTATGCCGATAACGCATTAGCGGACTATCGATAGTCTTTTTACAAATAAAGCATACCGATGTTACGTCTGAACGATATTTTAAATATGAATTACTCCATTCTAAGCATAAAACCAATAAGATTCCCAATGAAAGACATCAAGTAAACTAGGTTTAACAAATTTATGAGTAAACAAAAGATGAAAAACTTTCAGCAAACTTGCCAGTTGGCTTGCGTGAAGTCTCCATTTCACAAAATTATTTAGCTTATCTATGTTAATAAATAATGAATATAAAACGCATTTGCATATTAAAAATCGCAGTACCTGGACGCCATTTGGCTAACCAACGTCGTGCGAGTAAAAACAATTGATTTGTAGCTGTTCTTCTTACTGGGAATTCGAATTTTGACCAGGAACTAAAGATTATTTATTTGATTTGGCGCTTGCGGATACATGCTACAGCATGGATCTGGATATGCCAAAAACATTGGTCATTCGCCAGTGCTCAAATGTTAGCGGCTTGCTAAGGTTTGTGTCGCGTTTCTTGTAATATTCATTAAAATCCAAACGGGTGCCAAACAGCTGCAAGTTGGGATCGTTGCTGGAGTTCAGCGCCAATAAAAATTTCCCCACAGCCTTGCCATATGAAGCGACAATGATTTCCAGATCCCGATAGGCGGCTACAAGTCTCTGTTCGAATATCTTGAGTTCCTCGTCACGTTCAATTTTTTGCTCTGCGGTCAACCCGTATGTTCCAGTCTGTTCAGAATCGGCAATCGATTTAGCCAATAATTGACGT
Source organism: Drosophila multiciliata (assembly GCA_037043605.1). Classification (NCBI taxonomy): domain Eukaryota; kingdom Metazoa; phylum Arthropoda; class Insecta; order Diptera; family Drosophilidae; genus Drosophila; species Drosophila multiciliata. The sequence continues at coordinate 236,248 of JBAMBF010000579.1, forward strand.
GCATCGCATTCATTAAAACATATTTGGTAAAAATTCGATTGCCAATTGTCCAGGAGTATAATATTTTCGCACACAGATTCCAGATAGTTTTCCATGTTTGTCGCTGGTTTCACAAAGCAACCAACGCTAATAGCATGCAGGAACTCTGAATGTGCATCGAGAATGTCATCCAAGGCAGTGGCCTGTTGCATGCGCGTCTGCAACTTTACCCAATTGCATTCAATGACTTCAAATAGCACATAGTACTGCATTTGATGAACAAAATGCATTATCTCAGATGTGAACAGATTCAATCTAAAGGTAATCTTGCTAAAATCGCCACTCAACGAGCGAAGTGCCTGAAAAAATAAAATAAATAAAAAAGTATTAGTTTTAAATTGTGCGGCAAGTTGAGTCGATAACAGTGACAGGTCTCAAATGCAGAGAAATGAACAATCGATAAGAAAAATCATTGTCATAGTCTATATGTACATTTTTGTCTGGGGAACTGCTGATCATTGCTGATCCACAATGGCTTCGTCATTTTTCAAAGATTTACCTGAAGAACACCCTCGACATTTGATACCAGCATTATGTAGGCAATTCTATCACCTGGGCTGGGTAACCGGAACTGGTGGGGGCATGAGCATTAAATACAAGCAAGTCTTCTACCAAAAAAAACAACTTATTTTTATGTATAAATAATTTTGACTAAATTGTATACAGCAATGAAATATACATCGCACCTTCAGGCGTACAAAAGGAACGTATGCAGCCAGACGATCTGTTCGTGCAAAACATAGATGGCGAAGATTTGCAATTGCCACCTAAACACAAGGACCTCAGAAAGAGTCAGTGCACGCCGCTCTTTATGTTAGCTTACAGACATCGCAATGCCGGCGCTGTAATTCACACGCATTCCCAGCACGCTGTTATGGCCACATTGCTCTGGCCAGGAAAAACTTTTCGTTGCACACACCTTGAAATGATTAAGGTGCTTCACTTCTACGTCCCACACATAGAAATCTAAGATTATGTACAAGCTGTAAATTTTTATAATCAACATATCATGCAGGGTGTTTACGATGAAGCAGATGAGCGTTATCTGGATTACGACGACCAGCTGATCGTACCAATCATTGAGAACACGCCACACGAACGTGACTTGGCAGTTGCCATGCATGACGCTATGATGGAACATCCCGGATGTACTGCAGTTCTCGTACGCCGCCATGGCGTGTATGTCTGGGGAAAGACTTGGGAAAAGGCCAAAACTATGTAAGTAGTTATTAACCATGACCCGGAATCCGAGTAACTCTTTAGCAAATATATAACTGATTACAGGTCGGAATGCTATGATTACTTGTTTTCCATTGCCGTTCAGATGAAGAAAGCCGGAATTGACCCGGAAAATTTTTAAAACCATTAATGTGATAAGCCTTCACCAGCTTGTCAATTCTATACACATAATATATTTACATGTACTAATAAATACCAAATCATACTGATAAAGACATACATTTGTAAATACGTACGAAGAAATGTATTTATACATTTGTATTGAATGGATTTCTGGTATTTGCATATAAGCCTACAAGTTCAAATATATTCAACTTATGTGTATACTAAATGGAATTATTAAGTCGAGTGTACCCTAATCCATGTGCAACCACTTATCGTTATCGTTATCCCAATTCAGCAGTAATTGGCTTAAATCGCTAGTGCACTTTGCACAGTGCGAATACCGGAGGCAAACTTTGTGCTTCATACGATTACAGAACAACAACAGCGAGAGAGAGAGAGAGAGAGAGAGCTGTCGATAGACTGAGCGTGAGTGCAAACTCCAACAAGCGATGGTGGAATTCTAATTTCAAGAGACTTATCGATTTTTTTTCTTTATGGCTGGCGTGTACTTACGCATGTGTGTGTAAAACGATAGCGCCCCAGTAATTTAGCAGAGCGAGTTACAAAAGAAAAAACTACATAAATATTGATTCTCGTCGCTTGTACATTATTTGACGTTTTTCATTTCAGGTGTAAGCATTTAAGCGAGCCTTAATAAGGAATTGCGCGATAAAATTGAACACACCTGGATACTAATTGACAATCTTTATTAATTGAATCACAGCTTTAACCAACAACAGTCACAATGTCGCTACAATCAGACGCCGTATTCCAGAAAATCATCGATGGCTTGAAGGACAATGCCGCCAAGGCCAAGGCTATTAACGGTGTGTTCCTCTACAAGATTACCAAGGACGGCAAGGTGGCCAAGGAATGGAGTAAGTAAACGTGCCACTTTCGGCCTACGCACGACGCATGTGTCGCGCAATAAATGATTCACGGTTTAAAGTACAAAGTGCAGTTAAATCGCGCGATGAGGTAGACCGACTTATAAATCTGTTTGCATAATTTAATGAACAGCTCTGGACTGCAAGAACGCTAAGGCCTACGAGGGACCTGCGCAGGGCATCAAGGTGGACACCACATTGACCGTTGCTGACGAGGATATGGTTGATATCGCTTTGGGAAAACTGAACCCACAGGCTGCCTTTATGAAGGGAAAGTTAAAAATTGCCGGCAACATCATGCTGACACAGAAGCTGGCACCTCTCCTTAAGACGGACGCCAAGTTGTAAATTGAAATTTGGTGGCAACACTTTCACAACTTTCAACACAGCGCGTACATCAAAAAACCCACAGTTGTATGTAATTGTTTTACTTTGCTTTACTATTAATACGTTCGTTCAACCGTACTTGCAAAATGGGAATGTGTTTTTTTTAATGTTTATACTATGTGTAATTAGAAAATAATACATAAGACTAAAAGTAACCTCTGCGTGATTTTTTACTGAGAAAATTGTATGATAAGAGTATTTCCTTAAAAAGGAGTGGGAACATGCACTTTGATACCCGACACTTCATAATGAAATGTTTGACTTGTCTCATGGCCGGCAATACAACAAATGGGCACAGTTTTTTGGTCAGTAATGTGAATTAGATTAACTGCTTTACTGCTTATATTATCCAGTACTATGCAAAACAATAAAATCCAATTTGCAGGGAGACTTCAAAGACAACGCCTTTCGGATTATGAGAATGTTTTAGCTTTCAATACGAGCATAAATGCCTACTGTTACTGTTCACAAAATGTGTGTTTGTTTTAGACGCATTGGAGAAAATATTATAAAGCTAGTTAGTTATCAATTGTTAACACATAAATAAAAAGCAGTGCTCGTAAGCTCGCCAGCTTTCAATCTTATTTAATAGCAGGATACTTTTATCAAATAATTGCTATGCTAAATATATATATATATATATATATATATATGTGAAAAGCCGAACACGTTCCTATTGACTTATATGATTACAAGAAATGAGAACTTTTCGTATATTAGACCACTTCTGGAACGTATTCCAATTATCGCGCGGCCACTTAAATGCACAAGTTATCTGTAGCACCTATAATCTAACAATGAAGATAATCAAAAATAAGACTTATTAACTTACCTTGGCATTGAACATATTAAGTTTCCATATTTTTGTGAACAATAAGAATTCCATGTTCCTGATACGCCAGAGTGGCTTAAATAGCGACTTGTATGTGGGCATCACTGGCTCCAGCATGGTGGCCAATGGACCACGAACCGTGTATTGCAACGAGATGACGTCCCAGCCGCAGTCACCTGAATATGATGTGTTCACAACAACATCCAAATGGTTGAGAATATCTGCATCTTCGTACTGGGCATTAGTGGAGCGCACAGTAGCATCCAGCATTACGGTCAAATCGTGCGAGTAAATGTCGCTGCCAGCTTTCTCCAGCTCATCCCTGCGGAAAACAATGAAATGTTCAAAACTGCGAATTCCTTATAGATTTGATTAAATAAATGCACCTTATGTTCTCGAGGAATTTGCTGACAAAGTCGCCCTGGCCCAGCAATAAATAGCGTCGCATGCCTTGCAGATGATCTAGTAGCTTATGCGGCCCAACCATAATGTCCAGCACATTCTTCGACGTTTGCGAATAGCAAGTCTCGATGACAGTATGCCAATGGGTGTCCGGCTCATACGAAAAGATGCTCGAAACTTAAAATGAAAAATTAGTACTGCTATTTGAATAAGTGAATGCAAATTTACCATGATTATCAATGACATCCTTAAGTTCTTGTCGCCCCTTGACCACTCCTTCCATTTTGCATACTTCGCGCAAAAAGTTAATGCTCTTACCGGTTTTGAGTATCTTGTCGGCCAGCTCGCGTGTTATAAATTTAGGCAGCATCTGAAGACGCAGACGGAACTTGTCATGCCAGAGTCTATCGACGCCAACATCGGCGACCGATTCAACAAAGAACTCGCCATAGCCATCATCAATGCCGCCCTCAAGCATCCACTTGGAAATCATACGCACCAATGGGCCACAGCATGCAATTAACAGATCTCTAGCCAATGGATTACCTATTTTCAAAAAATCATATAGTACCGATGCTAACTCACCGCCTTTCTTCATAAGACAGGCATTGGCGATGTTTGTCAGACATTCCATGCGATACATAGGCTCCACGTACCACAAGAGGAGCTTATTAAGGGTCGGCTTCTTTGGTTGAATGTCCAGCCGGCATAGTCTGCCACCCATCATCAACTGTCTCTGCTCATTTACTTGATCTTGCAAAATAGCAACTTTTTGATGAAATTCATTTAACTCCAGCTTTAGTTTGGACATGAATGCTTGCCCCAAGCTGCCCATTGCATTGTAGCCGGTCGATATATTCGAGAACTTGACCACACAATCATGATAATAGCCCAGCTGGGACAGGCGCAATAGCATTCCACGTTCTGGCTGTGTCAGTCTCCTTATGTTCATTGGATCTAGCTTGAAGCGTCCGGTAATGACATCTTTTTTAAGGTATTTCCCCTGTACTCCTACAAAAGAGTATATCGCATTCTGCACAATATCAAGAACATGATCAAAGTTCCTTTTCCTTCTTAGCTCCACCGGGTAGCTGGGTGTTGTATCGTAGCATATACAGTCGGTTTGTCGAATAAAAGAATTACTTCCAATCTGAATTGAGCTATTTTCGATTGATGGGTCCAAGCTGCTAATGCTGGAGGAGCTTGAGCCCACATATTTGACAAGTTCGTGATCCTGGCCCACTGTCGTCTGTGAAGAATTCTGACTCAAGCTAGTTGAACTTGATGTGGTCAAGCGAGTTTGAAATGAGGTCGTGCTAGTTTGAAATGATGTGGTCGAGATACTTAGACTTGAGGTCGAGCAGTTAGTGCTCACCTCCTTGTCGTTCAACGGGCAATATTCTACGTTCGTCCCAAAGCTAAATAGAATTAGATTCGACAGAAGTTCTCGCTGATGCTGATCCGTAATCTGCAAAGCACGAAGAATGAGTGTAGCATGCGTCATTAACATTATTAAAAGACGCACTTACCTCTCTTAGGGCGATTAAGTATTGCTCATTAAATACGGATACAGCATAATCGCTGTCTTCCCACATCTTCAACTTATTCGTAATTAGATCCAGGCAAATCTTTTCACTTTTTGGCAATGGGATCTTACTCGACCATTGGACAATGTACTCTACGGCAAGCTTCACAATTTTATCTACGAAATTGTAATAGAGAGCGGGACGAATGATTGGTACTTGTTGTGTCATATGTACCTAATAAATTCTGTGAGTCCTGGCGTGGTGCTCCTTCCTGAAGTTTGGCAAAGAAGGCATTCAATTCAATAGCAATTTCTTCCATATTTGCTCTGTTGATTGCACCAAGCCTGTTGTTCGGCTGGGTTCCACAAAATGGCGCAAAGACAAAACTGCTGGACAAATGTGAGAAAAATACGCCTGACTTAGAGTTATAAGCGCTTTTACATTTAATGCCCTAATTAATATTCTTAATGACTCTTCAAACACACATATACAATTTTATAAACTTGGTTCCGAACACTAATATTTAAAACTTAATGCAATATATTAATGCGCGTTTTAAAATTGTTTGCAGCCAAGCAATAACGCGAAAACGAGGGATGAAAAGTTTCTGAGATGATATTGAATGGTTCGCTACAGCTGATTGCATTCCATGGCTAAATTTGCACAACTAGCTCGCCAACTTCTTTTAAATAAGGATCAGTCCCACCTGTTGCTCACTTAAAAATTAAGATCTGATTTCCCAATTAATTAATCTTAATTCAATAATCAATTTAAGGAATTTATGGAGTTTTATTTGAGAAATTAAGTTATGGCTCCTTGATGCCATCTTTAAAGAAATTTATTTATAAATATTATTTTTTTTTTTGTTGCTATTTGGTAAATTTAAAAATTGTATCGAAAAAAAATACTAAGTGATATTATTCATCGATGATTAAGATGATTATTCATCGGTGATGCCAAATGATGATCGAAATTTGTCGATTAATTTGTTGCGTACGATAAAAGTAGGTCAACGCTAAGCGACACACACAATATATTTAAATGGCACCTTTAATTAACTTAAAACATTGTATCAGCAGCGGGAAATTGCGAACCGAAAATTTGAAGCATTATCCATCAATCAATTTAAACAAAGAACTGCTCAATACCAGCTGTACAGCCCAATGTTTTACTGTTGGCGATGTCTTTATACCGGTCGAAAACGAGGGTGTGCTAAAACGCATTTTGCGCACTTTCTTTGATAGCGGCTTCTGGGAATCGTTGAACGAGGCGCGAAGTAAAAGAACGCGCGAACATTCGCCGCTGATTAGCACTACGGCTGATTACCTTGCAAATTTTCTGGGGTTCTACAGTGGACTAAAACTATTGCTATTTCCTCACACACAGAAGCTAAGCACGGAGCGCATTGAACAATATGCTGAAACGAGGTAAGATCTCAGATCTGGGTATTAACTGAATATTCTAGAGTTGTGGAGTTGCATTACTTCACAACAATCTGTCAATTGGTGTTCAGCGCATAGGCAAACGAATATCAATATATCGACCCGGCTACAAACACCAAAATACAAACATATTTTCAATTATTTACAGGGACTGGATACACAGCGGTGTTCGCTATATTGCCTGGCACGCACATGTTTTCAAAATGGCCGTTGCGGGTTCCGACGATGTTGTGCGTATTTACTTTTCGAATACGGACAAAAATGCTGGCATACGGCCAGTACTGAAGAGTCCAGCACAGACGCAAATCACTTGCATGGCCTGGCGCCCGCTGTGTGCTTTTGAGCTTGTGGTTGGCTGTCGTCAGGGCTTGTGCTTTTGGATAGTTGATAACAATATGCATTTGGGCAGGAGCATCAATCCCAGTCATACATTCAAGCAGTGCGTAAATCATTGGCTGCCATCTAGCTGTTATTCACATATATGTTATGCTTGCTTTCAGTCCTTCCAATCTGCCTATCTCTTCGATACAATGGAACAAGAATGGCACACTGCTGTCCACAGCATCACTTGGGGATGATGCTCTACTGGTATGGCATGTTGGTGATGGGAGGATACAACCAATTAAGCGTATAGGTCCACCAGCCTCGCTGCTCAACTGGTCGCTGGACAATGAAACTATCGTTGCGAGCACCGTGACTGGCTTGTTTCGCATTTGGAAATGTTCTGATCGCTGGAAAACAGATACCTGGGAATGCCACAGCGATAACGTTCAATCCACCTGTTGGTCTCCATGCGGTCGCTTTCTGCTGCTCATGTGTGCTAACGAGCCTGTTTTATATTGCATTCGGCCGGAGCAGCTGCACCTTAACAAGTGTAAGTGCTTGAAACATATTTTTAACGCGGGCATTGTTAGTGCGGTGTTTGTCTATCTAGTCTATGCAAGCACATGCCTGATATATTGCCCAAAATCAAACCCAAACTCGTCAGGTTGGCATGCAAAAGGTAGGCGACTGTTTAAGCTAACAGATCGTCTGTATGATGCTGCCTACAAATATAATGCAAGAATCTTAAATTATTATTTGGCTTATAGAAATTCAATTTATTTTCGATTAATACCGATTTTCGTTTAATGCAGCGAAAAATAAAAAAATGCTTCCAATTGCCAATCTGAATGCGTGCGTCTTAAATAAAAGCGATATGACGCTCATCGGCGGCCCAGCTCAACATTTGGCAATGGATCCGCTTGGTAAATATCTCGTAATAACCTTCAAATCTACCAATTCCCTTGTCGTTTTACGCACCTACATTGACAATAATGATTTTGTAATATCGGGTGGTCACTATTTGAGTGGTGAATCGGTGGACGAGTATCCTAGCTATATTTGCTTTCAGCCATTGAACATCGACAACAAGAAGTCTGTGCTGACCATTGGCTGGTCAAGCAATCGGATACAGTTTTGTGATTTGAATTAATGAATAAACATCACATGGAGTCGTTAATATAAATAAACATAAAATGAGGTCGCCTTACAAGCGGCTTCATATGTATTTAGGTTTAAGATTTTTGTATAAAATAAAGAAATGCTCATCAGAGCAAAATGTTCGATTCTAAACGTCGTCTCATCGTGTTGACTTCACCCTATACGTGTTTCATACAATTAGCATCCTAATTGTTTATGATAATATTTATTTGTGTAAATTGGTTCTTATTATAATTAATAAAGGTGCACAAAAAACATTATTAGAATTGGAATTGGAATGACTAATGGGGTAATGAACAGCATCTCATCTCGTGCTAAAGATCAGACATGTTATTTTTTTAAATAAGTAATTGGCAAAGTGTAAGCTCGGATATGGTCAACAGTTTCGTGTTTTGGCTTTTATTAACATTGTATGAATCTGCTACCTTCGGGTAAGTTAACGCTTGGTCAAGCACAAAATCAAATATGAGGTAATTTCAAATATATCTCGGATAATGACCGTACACATATATATTTGAACTCACATATTTTAAAAATACCTCTCAAAAATATATAGCGACTAAGAAAATAATAAATATATGTGCCTACATACATATATATTAATTTATATGTATATATAAAACATAACAAAACAATTAACCAAATGGTTATGAAACATAATAAGGATACATATTGGTTACACCCATGCATGCAGGATCACACTTGGATGAATACTAATTAAAATCTGACTAACATTTTATGTTATTAAGACTGCTCTCTATACGTAGTAAAGATTTTGAGTTCCGTTTCTATTGGTCCCAGTACCCAACGACTGCTGATTATATGTCCCCAAAGAAATAGCCCAACGCCTGAGCAGCACGCACGCGCACCATCGCCTGCTCATCCTTGAGCAGCACTGCAATTTTACTGGCCACCGATTCGGTTTGTGCATTCCGCTCGCTTAGGAAATTGTGCAATATGCCTAAGGGATACAAGTAAATGATCATGAATTTGGACAACTATTATATGCAGTGGATGGACACATACCGATAAAAATAGCTGCACTGCCACGTACCTCCGGCCACTGACTGCGCAGCTGGGGCATGCACGAGTCGATAAAGTCCTGGATATGCTCCGACAGTTCCACAGCCTAGAAATGCAAATACGTGCAATTTTAGTTTGAGGAAACGAAAACACGGGATCGCCCAATGACTCACAATAACTTTGACAAAATCCACGACGAAACTGCTGTAGTTAAGTGGATGCAGCTGATCCGCATCTAGGCTGAGCTGCTGCTGGGCAATTTCATTGACGCGCACCGCGCGCAGCAGTTGACAGACACATCGTAGTGTGCTCTTGCAGGCTGTTATGATAGCTGGCTCAATTTCGCTCATATGCAGCAACAGCGGAAATAGATTGGCAAAGAGCTGTTCGCGTAGCGCCTCCATCGATGAAGTGGGCGAACTGCTGCCGTCATCATGTTTGGATTCGCACAGATCTCCAAACAGAATAATGGCCGCCTCGCGCATCTCCATGGAGTAGCTGCCAAAGAAGGGACGTATGCGTATGGCCAGCGACACGTGGAATGGTTCAACTCGTTCACAAGGCAGAGCCTGAAGAATGCGCGAGAGTCCACGCATACTCTCCAGAGGTATGTTGATAAGGCAATCACCGACGTTGTCATCGACTCCCTTAAGTAAGGCTTGTATAGCCAGCTCCGAAAATCGCGACGACTCGTGCTCGGCCAGCAGACCCACATAGCCCATCCCTTGTAGACTGAGGCCTCTCACCACGGCATTCGGATCGCTTAGAGCGGCGATGAGGTGCAACATTAGGAGGCTAGCGAACTCGCCGCTCGGTTTGAGTGGCACCAGGCGTGAGTAGAACCCAACAGCCGCAACCCGCTGGCCATCATATGGCGAGGCAACATACTTGCTCAAGGCATTGACCACCTGACGCATAGACAGGCTGCTCAGCTGCAGCTGATTGGTCATACCAATGGCCATTGGGGTCAGCAACTCTACGTAGCTCTGCCAATCCGTGCTGGCAGCCAGTTGCGGGTTAATCGTTAAAACGGTGGCAATTTGCTCCATTTCTAAATTATTGAGAAACGCCTGAAAGGTTTCAAGCGCTATTTGGCATGGATTTAGTTTAGTGAGCTCCTTGTTGGGCACAAAGCCGAACTTGCTAGACGCTTTATTTGGTTGGTTGGGACTTGCAGGCAATGCTAGCGGTGACATAGGTGCAGCCAAATTTGTGTAACTAGACAGTGAAGTCAATAGCATGCTGAATATATCCGCAAATCTAGCCGACAGTTGCTGAAATCCAATTTCTAGTTAGTCAAAGGACACGAAACACGATCATTGGCTACTCACGTCGTGTATGTCCTTGCAGGGCATCATCTCGTGCAGAGCGCAGAATATAGCGAAGGGCTGAACACTGGCTGTTCTTTGGCGATCGTTTGGCCCACCATTTGCATCGTGCGGCTCATGCAAACTGGCACCGCTAAGCAGTTGCAAAAAGTTGTCAATCATGATGCCGGTTAGCTCTGTATCATTGCACACCAAATGCCAATACTCGACTACATGCTCATCATAGGGCAGCTGTTGTTGCAACATCTCAGCGCAGACGAGCTTCGGATGGTGCTTGGTCAATGCCACCAGAGCCTTAAGTACACCAGACTTTGCACGCGGCACATCGCACACCTGCAGTGCCAGCAGACTATCCTTGACGAGATCGGGTACTGCATGGAACAACTCTAAGCCCTTTTGCTGTATAAAAAATTTCAACACAACACTTGAGCCAATGGTGGAGCTCGGTTCTGGATCGCGTAGCGACTGCAACAAAGTTTTACTAAAAATAAATAATAAAAAAAAATCGGATAACGTTTTAATTATTGTGTTGCATTGTTATAGAATATATTATATTATATGTCATCATAATATGCATTGAACTATTAAAATATATCACCTACAATATTATGATATATGAAAGGTTATTTTAGTTACTTCTCTTTTATCTCGATTTCCTTGTTCATGCGAAAATCTATAATTGAATTGCACATGAGATTGAGAGAGATGGAATTAAAATAGTCATTTAGCTGGAGCGGTGAAGCATGCGTCTAACTGGGAAAAAGTGTTGCCAATTCAATCTGAATCATAAAATATAACAACGAAATGAAGAAGTCTTAGAAGGTAAAAAAGGAGAAGGCAGCATCTTTGTAGGATAGAAAATAAGGATTTATAAATCGCCTACAACTTTACATCTAGAGTCGATTATATTGTTCTTTACCTAAGAGTCATTTAAGCACATTTCGATTTAACATGGATAGTTAGCACACAAGCACATATATGAGAATTGCCTACTTTTGATATCAATCTTAAAATAGTTGATTCCTACTTACCAAAATTGCATATACTGAAAAGTTGAGATGCGTTTCGCAATAATTTTAGCAATATCGCCAGCCAGATTGTAAATCTGCTTTGGCTCATTTGTTATAATATTTTCCTTGATAGATTCAATCTCCTTCAGCCATTCGGCATTGCTGTCAATACTGGCTATGGTCAGCGTCTCATAGATACAAGCGATTTCAAGCGTCTTTTGAAGTATTTCCACAGACACCTGACGCACGGTGCCATTTGAGTCGATGCAGCGGGGCACAATTTTGCCAAGCATCTGTCCAGTTTGATTAAATTTTGAGGGTGCCTCGCAGCCGCCAACTTTCATTGACTTGATGTAAACCTCGAGGGTGTTGTTCAGCACATGGCTGGCACAGATGCGCACCTCGGAGTTCTTGTCACGCATCCAGCACTCCAGTATGCTAATGATCAGATCTAGGGTCGACGGCGAAGCATCCAGTTCTACAATAGCACGTACGAGTGCATTCAGCTGTGGTAGCGAATCGTTTAAATGCTTGGCCAAGAAACTGTTGTGCACATCCTCTTCTTGCGAGTCGAATTTCATTTTCAACTGCTTGGCGCAGCCAAAAAAGTTTTTACATGCAATTTCAAATATGACACTGCCCTCCACACAATCAGAGCTAATATTATCACAGCCACCTGTAAAAAATATTTCATCATTAATACAGTAAATAAAAGGAAATCAATGGTAGCTTTAGCAACCACAATCTTTCGCTTGTTGTTTGTTATTTGCTTGTGCCTCATTACCCACCGATGCGAATGAAATCCGTGCCAAGCTTTAAGATGGTGGGTAGTAGTGGTAAATCATGGTAGGGGGCTTCAATGGGTATGTTAAATACGGTCTCCATGATCTGCTTGCGAAGCTTGAGCGGCGTTGGCAGTTGTTCTTTGGTAACAATAAGCTGATTGCAAATACTGAGCAGCGTCTGTAATATGGCCGACATAATGGTCTGATCCTTGTGACCTGCCAGTTCTATCATTAAGAAGTTAAGCATATCAAAATCCAAATGCTGCAGCGATTGCAGCGGATCCGCCTCGTCCATGATGCGGCCAAATGCCTTCACCACCAGCAGATTGGTTTTATAATTATCGAGCGCCTTATGCGTATCTTTAATAAAATGTAGATTACTAAAAAAGCCTGTCGAATGTTTGCGTCCGCCCAACTGCACCAGTTCCAACAGCTTCTTAACCACATGCCCCAAATGCTGTCGTGCAATATAGCCGAGTGCCCGAGCGCATGGCTCAATGCGACGATCATAGTCGGCGTGCTTTACGTGCTTGTCCAGACGCTCCTGTCGCGCCGTCGTCACAATCAGATCGATTTTGGTGTGAATGCAGGCAATATCGGTCACCTGGTAGAGTGTTAGTGCCATCGACTGCAGTAGCATACCTCGCTCGGCGCTCAGGTCCGGCAGTTGCCACTCTGAGTGCGGCAATTGCATGGGATACAAATACATCTGATCGGCCAGTTTGCTGGCCAAGCGCTGAGCAAAGTGCTCGTCACGACTGGAAAGAAACTCGTTAGTCTCCAGCACAAAGTCCTGCAGCTGTTGCATATAGGCCTGCGGCTTGTTGATGTTCAACAGCATGTCGGAAATGCGAGTTTCCCAAAGCTCATCCAATGCTGGATTTAGTTGCGGATAATAGTACTTCAGAAAGCTAAGTATATTCGACGAACGCTTGATGCACTGCTGATTGCCCAGCAGCGCCAAGCAACGAGCATATATGCTTTCGGCAGTTGGCACAATCACCTTGCCGCGCTTAACCGTCGTGCCACGGCATTCACCGCCGGCTGACGCCACTTCTCCGCCGGATGCCGCAGCTGATGCTGATGCTGCTGATGCTGATGACTGTTGCTCATCATCGCTGACTACATCGTACTCAATGTGCGGTGATATGGCAAACAGGCTGGCCAAACATTTGGCCTGATTTCCACAAATATTCGTGTAGTCCAATAATACAAAATAGTTGAGCAACTCTCGCTTGAGCAGCTCATCCAAAGTGTTCACTGTTGAGGCAAGCATAAAAAGGGCATTCTCGCAGCTAAGCGCGAGTGTGGCATGCTCTTCCACTGTGCCATGGTCCTGATTAATCTTACTGTACTTGCAGCTGTGACGCACCACAAACCACACAAACTCCTTGTCCCGTATTAACGACTTTTGCGCCAGGGCCACAACCGTCTTCAGCAGTGTGAGCTTCATCTTTACGCCGCGCTCGGAAACTATCAACTGCTTGAGGCACTCAATGAGCGCATGCAAACGGCTCTCGATGTGCACAGCACAGCTGTTGAGCAGATGCGTCAGTATGAGTAAAGATTTTATCCGCTCCCGTTCGCTATTGTTGCGCAAATGGATAAGCAGCGTGTCCATTATTTTCACAGCGTAGTGTTCCGCTAGCAGATTAAAGCAGCGCAACACCTCGTAATGACCTTTGACTGTCTGTGGCTTCTCGTAATCCGGATAGACGCACACCAAGTCAAACAGATGCGATATGAGGGAATCGATGACAACATCTAGGACCTGGGCGTGCATCATGAGATTCGTTTTCAGTACGGAGCACAAGAATTGTGTAACTGCATTACGGTCAATACTACGCCGATAGAGCGTCAGTATTTGGGGCACCAGTCGCGGCGCCTGATCTAATATTCGATCAGTTGGCAATAGTGGATACATGCACGACAGTGCCTGTAGTATTTCCATGCAAACCTTTGGCTCACGCGACTGCAGCCACTGATTGAAAAGCACATCATAGGCAACACTGATTTCTGTGGTACAATTTGCGGAAGCCTTCATTTCATCTGTGGGCGCATTGCTGCCATGCTCCAGCAGCGCCTCGCTGAAGCGACCGATTGCAAAGGCATATGCCAGCTTTATGTGATCCTGCTTGATGCCACCCAAATGTGGTAAACAGTGCGATAGTATTGTCTTGATGTGCGGCACCAATCCAGCCGTATTTGCCATAGCCAACTGGCCGAGACATTGCATAAGCATATAGTGCGGCATGGTGGTCGATGGACCACTATGCGCCAGCAGCGACTCAACGACTAGCGTACAGTCCTCGGTGCATCCAATTGATACTAGTATATGCAATGCAGGGTTCTGTATTAGCGGTACATGCTGATCCACGCTTCGCGTCAGCTCCTTCAGCGCCATGACTATCAGTTTCTCATTGACCTCCGTTGGCAATCGTGTATCCGCTCTAACTACCCGATGAATACAACTGAAAAACGAATCGAAAAAATTGTCAAGCCAAATTTAAGCCAAGCTAATTAATCAACATGTACTCACTCCAACAGCACGGCCACCGTTTGTTCGCTAAGTTTAGCGTTTTTGGCTCGCCACTCGGTCAGTATAAGCGTGGCCCGCAATGGATGTACTTCCAAAATCTTAACAATCGCATGCTCCATGGCCTCACGCACCTGCTCATCTTTATCCGTCAGACCATCAAATATGTTTAACATCACGCCTGCAAAGACCACAAATATTTAAGTGATGCTAAAATTGGAGTTTTGCAAAGAAATTCTTCCTTAACATTTTTAGGTTCTTTAGTATATACTACATATAGCAGACTCAACTATAATTCCTCTGCAAGTGAACACAAATGTATTGTTTTAATAAAGAGGCGGGGAAAGCGTTTTTTCAATGCCGCAGCATTTATCTATAAGCATGTAAATATGTGCGTGTGTTTGTTTTTGGGTATGTATTTATGTATGTATATAAATGGGGGAGGTTGCACCAATATCAAATTGCCTGCCTTTCATGTGGCTCAAAAACAACGTCGGGCTACAATTATTGAAGGTTCGCATACATACAAACACACACACGAGCTATCAATCAACAGGTCGTACATATATACTCTCACACACTAACGCACATATACTCTAACGCACGCGTGTGTGTGTATATCCTTCTGTGGTTAATGCGTAAATATTTTTAGACTTGCTGGTGACAGAACGCTGAATCACATTATAGGAAGTCTGCCTTAAGCTCAAGCTCTGCGGCTGATTAAAGCAACCGAAACGCCAAGAAAAAAAAAACCAAATTTACTCTTTGTTTAATATGTATGTATAGTATATATACGCAAAAATCCATATAATATCGGTTGGTGTGTACTCTATACAGATATACACGCACGTATGTACATCCATACTGCACAGATGCATACACAGATAATTCCAATAAGAATAACCATTTTAAATACCTTCCAGAGCTGTTGGCTTATCGAGAAATGCAGGGGTGGGAGTGCCCGATGGACTAGGCTGGCGCTTGTCCATCTTTTTAGTGGAATGGCGAGTTCTCTTCCACTTCTCCAGTTTGACGGAGATGTTGTTTAATGTATTGCTTTGGTTTGTTCAAATTGAATTTCACAATGCTCTCCTGTCGACGCTCAGCCGCTTCAGTAATCAACAAGTTTGATTGCCAGTTGTCAGCTAGATTTTAATTTTATTTCCAATGTAAGGCTTCTCAATTGTCACAGTCACAGATGCAATACGTAAAAAAAATAGGAAAAGATAACACCAACAACAAACGCCTACACTTGCGATTTTATTACTTCGTCACCGATACTTCGAAATGCAAGTGATTTTGTTTGGTGGTCGTCACTGTTGCTCAACCGCGCTGCGCAAAACAGACGTTGATCAAACTTTTATATGTGTTAGGTTGTTTGGGTGTGATGTTCGCATGAATCAGACTTGCGACGCGACATCCTCGCGCGCGTTTGCTTCTAACACAAAATACAAACTATGAATTGCATTTCTTTTTCGGTTTATCATGCAATTAATTTGCAACGCGCGGTCAGCGTTGCATTGATGGGCAAGCCTATTATCAATTTAACAATACTCGTCTCGATATGACCAACAAAATTTATAAAATAAAATAGTAGTTCTTCATTTTAGCTGCCGATTAAAACCAAACATATGTTAAAATCATTTTAGTTAGAGGTGCAGATAATTTAATTATACAGCAATAATATTGATTTTATCGATGATTACAGTCGATAGTTTGCCGCAGAAAGATAAATGCACCTCTCAACCACAATACATTGTAGTGACAAATGTGTAACAATTAAATTAATAATATTTTAATATTTTAAAATGTTTATGCTATTTTCGATACATTTGTAACACATGCATATTCGCAAAACTACTCTACTAGTTGCTTGAATTTCTTATCGGTAAATAACCGTTTTGGGAGGAACTTATAAACATCGACTTAAAATCGAATAAGAGCTTTTAAATGAAAATCGATACATCGATCTTTCTGTACTTTTTTACATCACTATTTAAGTGACGCGACGACAGTATTTGTTTTTTTGGTTTGTTTTATTGTTGCCTGAGATTTTTGTTTTACCATTTTGTGTACGTATTGCTTTGATGAAAAACTTTTCAGTTAGTTACTACAAGCATATAACTCCTGAGTATATATACGAAGAATATGCATGCAACAATTATTTAACGATATTTAAATAAGAGATAAAAACATGAATATTAAATGTATGAACTATGCATACACACATACATAAAAGTGCATATATGAGACACAAAAAAAAGTTACCACTAAATCCTAATCATATTAATACAATTATAGAACTACATCATGGGGAAAACCTCATCTTAGGCAATTGCATTGCTCTATTAACAGCATTTAAGATCACCGTCGATTGCTGATCGTATCCCAATACTATAATAATCTCAAAAGAACATTAGGATTAAGCATTACTATTTGTATTCTGGATAAAAATGATCAGCCTAGTCGATGTAACCATTTACGTAATTATTATGACAGGTTGAAAGAAGAACAGCTCCTCTCCAATTGTTGCATTGCTCCATCGCTCCATCCGTTATAATTTCGTTCATCTTGTATCGATTCTGTTCTTCTGACCAGTAAGCTCTTGTGGTTATCGCTGTGTTAGCATATGCATTAAGGCAGGTTTGGGAACCATGAATCATGTTAACTGTATTCTTTTGTACTGTCTGCATCTCATTTAGTATTTTGGCTATTTGTAACTTTCTCTTAAAGGCAGTATCGCATCAGGTCACATTAAAAGACTGCGATATGTTTGTCCCTTTGCTAGAATTTTACTTAGCTCATGCGTATATTAATACGCGCCGATATCAATAAAACCTTAGCATTTCCCACAATTTTAATTTATATCTCAACTGTGTAGAGCAGCTGTATATTTTCACTCCCCTTTAGAATACATTGTTTAAAAACATGAAAAACAATAGCATTTAATAATTGACGTTATGCTTCAATTAACTTGAATACTTAAATCTGTTTTACTTTTTCAGCACAATGTCAGAGCTTCGAGGTACAAAAGCGCTGGAATTCTGGTGTCAGCGCACCACTAAGGGATATAACAACGTTAAAATTGAAAATATGACAACATCGTGGAGGGATGGACTTGGCTTTTGTGCGCTTATACACTTTTATCGTCCAGACTTAATGTTAGTATAAGTATTTTTCGTTATGTGTACTGCGTTATTATTATTATGATCACTTTTCACCGAAAACATCAAATCTTTTCAAATTTAATTTTTATATTTCCCGAGATGGTGGATCGATTCTTCCAAAATCTCGGAATTGTGCGCACTTACGTCTTAAAAGAAAGAAACTGTAAATTTTTAGTTTGTAGCTTTTAAGCAGGCAGGTCAAGCTAATTTGAAGATACAAAATGCTCATTAATGGTACATTATTATTTATTTACTTGCAGTGACTTTGAACAACTTAAAAAAACAGATATATATTATAATAACGACTTAGCTTTCACAACAGCTGCAAAATATCTTAGCATACCTCCCCTACTCGATGCTGAGGACATGGTGGCTAATGCTGTACCTGACAGATTATCCGTACTTACATATTTATCGCAGTTTTATCACGTATTCACTCGAAAAGCTGGTAGTGAACAAAGTAAGTACTTGTTCAAAAAAATATATAAAATATATAGTGTAATGGGAATTTTGAATTATACAAAGAGACTAATACACAATGCATTTTTGATTTGCATTTTAATGTATGATTTTTGTAAATAATTTTTTCAGAAGCCGAAAACAGTAGTCCTTTGAAGTACACTCGTCCAAATATCGAAAAGGATGAAGAAAGTTCAATTTTCGTTCAACTTTCTCCGCCGCCACAGGTACGATATAATAAAAACCACTATTAACGCCCTATTAGTAAATATTTCCATATTTCGCACGGGCTTATAACTTATTTTACCAGTTTCATAAATTATCTATTGTCAATATATAATTAAATAGTTATACATTTTTTTTGGAATTTCAGATTGGCCAGAAAGCGATCGGTGTTCGACGTGACTCCTGCCAGAAATGTCAGTTCCCTGTATTTTTAGCAGAGCGTGTTTTTATTGAGAAGCATGTATATCACCGAACTTGCCTTAAATGCAAACAGTGTTCCGTGCAACTGTCACCAAACATTCTGTTTGATGACATCCAAAATATGTATTGTTCTGATAAATGTTTGAATGCTAATAGTCAGTGTTTAAATCGTAGTGAACTCGAACACGAAACAATATCCAATGATACAGATAATCGTAAAGAATTCCAGCGTATCGAGATAGTTTCCAAAATCCGTACGCCAAGTAATAAAGAAGATGAATCAAGCTTTGAAAAAGAAAGAACAGAAGAAAACTATGTTATACCACACGATATTAAGTTGTCGAGCTCTAATTCCATCGACAACATTGATTCCCTACCAAACAAATCTACAGATTTATCAATAACAGAAGGCCTCGAAACAGTGCCAAGTCCAAATATGCCATCTGTTGAAGAAACAAATCAACAAATATCAGAAGAGCCTACATTAGAAGATAAAGACAATATTATTGATAAGAAAAAGAGAGACAGTTTAGACCTGAAGGATACTGATGTACCTAGTTTACAACCCGAACATTGCATCACAGATTCTAAGAAGAGATTAGACTATGTTGAGGACAATGTCGAAATTGAAACAGTTAAGGAAAGCAGCGGCAATAATCTTAATCCATTTACTGACAGTGAAGACGATGAGAACACTTCAGAGGACCAGCAAGACATCTGTGTGGAGACGATGCAAACGCATGTAAAAAATAAGTCAAAATCGGATATAAGCTATAATCCATTTGATAGTTCTGATGACGAAATTGAGTTATCGAAACCTCATTACCAATCCCTTGAAGAAAAACATAATTTTGACAGTTCCCCAAACCCAGCAACACTGCAAACCCTGAAAGCTCAGTTTGACGAACATAACACCGATATCAAAGTAGCTTCACCTAGGTTAGTACATAGAAACTTAACTATAGAAAAACATTTGACTATTAAATTATTGATACATTTTTTTTTAGATCAAATTCACGCAATAAAACGCACAAAAAGAATTTGAAATACAGTAAACGCCCTGCACCAGCGCCACCAAAACCAGAACGTCTTACTGCAAGTACTTCAAAAACAATTAATGAGAAGGACAAGGATCTGATGATTTGTCCAGATGCTGAACTTCGCAGTTCCGGAAAACGGCGGCTTATACCACTAGACCAGAGTCTTCTAGCGCAAGATAACTTTGAATTGAATAGCCATTCTGAACTTCAAAATCAGCAAAGCACCTACAAAGATTCGGATGATTATTATCGCCGCATACTAATGCCTCCCGCGCTTGATTCGCCTAGATTTGATTTAGATACCAGTGCTGGGCAAGTCTTCACTCATAAACCTGAAAAGCTTCAGGATAATGAGATGGATAATTACAATGATTCGATAAACAGCGGTGTGATCTTGAATGTTATCGGTGAATCCTGTCCTGACAATAAATCATCACATGGTAAATCGAAGCACCGGAAGGGGCCCGCACCTGCAATACCTATAACATCTCGTAAAGCACTACAGATGATTCCGCTACAAGAAATACGCCATGAGTTGGAAATTATTGAGGTCCAACAGCAGGGCCTGGAAAAACAAGGCGTCGTTCTGGAAAGGATGATACGGGAACGCTGCGAAGGATCCGGGAGAGATGTGCAAACAACTGGTGATCTATCATCTACATTGACTGCTGTCACCTCCGAAGCTTCCACGAAAAACTGTAAAGAGGTGGAGGATCTAATTTTGCAACTCTTTGAACTGGTGAACGAGAAAAATGAGTTGTTCAGGCGACAAGCTGAGTTAACGCATATGTAAGTACAATATAGATGCATAAGTATAATTAAATCTTTGGCTTTTCTAAGACAGCTTGTCTTTTTTGTTTATTTTGTAAATAGCCGAAGACAACAGCGCTTAGAGCAGGAGCATGCTGATATTGAATCTGAAATCCGAATTCTGATTAGTCAGCCCGAGCGTAATAAAACCGATTCGGATAAATTACGTGAAGAGACTTTAATAGCACGGCTTGTTGAGATTGTTGAATTGCGAAACAAGGTCATCGATTGTTTAGAAATTGATCGCCTTCGCGAAGCTGAGGAAGACTTGGTAATGGATATAACATAATATTATTCGATGTCGCCTGTTTATTTCTATAAATATTATTCACAGAGCATTAAACAAAGCCTGGAGTTGTACAATGCTGGGCGAGATTCATCCGCTTCCAAAGCATCGGCTGAAAAGCTGTCAAAGAAGGAGAAGCGAAGTGTAAAGGATGTCCATAAGTTAATCAAGTATAAAAGTTTGTTACGTAGATCGGGCAAATCAGAATAACTATATAATCATCAAGTTCTGACAGCTGGTATAAGTTTAAAATAATTTTGTACATGGTTTCTCAATTATTTTAATAAAACTAGGCATGTTTTCCATTTATCCGTTATAACTGTATCATAATATAAAATGACAATTGATATGGCCGTTGATCAAAGGACACCCGAAGAATACCGTACCAAATATTTTGAAGGATATAAAACACTGACGTTGCATCTACCAAAAAAGTCAGGCTCCAGCATCGATTATTCAATATCTATACCAAAAACTCATCTTTCTGGCTGCTCCGAGTCTTTAAAGTTTGAAGCGTTTGCATATAAAAAACAAACATAAAATGTGCATTGAAAAATTTAATTCCATTCCAAAACTACAACCAGGGCAACTGCAACACGCAGGTTCAACGTTCGTGGGATACAACACAAACAACTTTTGTATAAAAAAAAAACATAAAAATAACCTTAAACTTTCCGTTTTGGTTTGTTTTGTTTCTTAATCTACAAACAAAATAAATAGATTAGAGCTTGTGACGTGAGAGCGCTATGCAAACGAGGCTTCGGGCACTAATTAGTCATTAAACATATACATTCGCAAATACAATGATCTAGTTGATATTTCACAGACATTAGTTTAGTTCAATGTAGAATTGTTTTGGACCAGCTACACTAAAAGTGCCTACGTACTTTAACACATGAATATATGTGTATTTATGTCGTACCTAATACAAAGGGAACCAGATGGAAAATTACCGAGAACTCACAAATGCATATTGCTTATCACATTTCAGTGTGATATTTTTACACCATACGTATGCGTCATATACTTCGTAAATCCTCATTCTAACCATTAATGACCACATGTAAATTTATTGTTATTATTATATATCGTATGGGATATAAGCATTCAACCAAAACTCTTTAATAAGTCACGATGTCGGCTATCGGCTAATACATAACCACATCCAATATATATTTAGATTCTGATTCTTCTTGTTCGACGACAAAAATCTAACTTAAAAAACTCTCAAGCAGTAAATAGGATTCGTATGTTCCATCCACGGATTGTTTGAAAATTCCGAATTAACGAATTCAACATAAGTAGTACATATGTAAGCAAAATGTAATTTTGAGTTTTTAATGTAATTTTAACATGAACATGTATTTTCGTTTCGTTATCTATTTGTTTATTGATAATACCATAAGCATTTGGTTATTGGGTTACTTTCTTTGTTGATGAATTCAGCTAATTACAGACATTAATTTTATTTATTACTTTTGATTTAGGTATAAATTGTACATAAAAAATCATAATAAAAGTACAATATTGTACGTATTCATGTGTGATTTTGTGGCATATACATATAAACATAAGTAAGAATGTATTGCATGTATGTATACAGTAGATTTAAATTTACATATAAACATATAAATATGTATGTTTAAAGATTCAGAAATTAACATAACTTTAATGGTTGCTTCTAGTGATGCGTTCATATTATCCACAAAACATTCAGAGTAGCTTTTATCTTTAAGCATTACCTTTAGTTTTTTGCATTATCAAAATTTGACGTATCAAATTTGAATCATATTACACTTGTATTTTGTTTTTGTTTTTTTTTGTTTTTTTGTTGGTTTTAAATTAATTATATTTTTGTGAACATAAAATGGAATTTATGAACTTTATGACTGGTATGCATATAAAAAAAGATGAGACCATTTTACACAATGCCACTTTTGTTCAATACTTATTCACCAAATGAACTCTCAAATTTGAATTTATGTTTTGATTCCCATGCACACACAACAAGAGAACTGTGATAATTTAGAAAATTGATATTATCTATTAATTTTCCAGTGTTCTTGCGGAATTGAGCTAATTGTCTGTCTGATTGTGAGATGTTATTTCAAATAAACCACTGAACGATGTTACAATTTAATATGTATTATTAATCAACTTATAATTCGTTTGCTTTAGCATTTATTATTCAAAGGATTATGTATATGTTTTTTGTTCGGTAATACTTGTGCGGACCAGTTCTTAAAATTTATAAAAGCGTAGCATTGTGTGTATGTGTCGGCGTGCAAGCTTTTCTGTCCCAGCTATATTAAAAAAAAAATAATTAAAGAATTTAATAAGTATAAAAATTAAGTGCTCTTTTATTGACGTATTTATCTATCCTCGTTGAGCGTTTTATATACGAATGGCTTTTTTTCTTTTAGTTGGCTTTGCGGGTATTGCATGTATGTATGAACATAATACAGTTGAAATTTTTGGGTATACATAATTTAGAAGCTCATACGTATCTTATGATCAAACAATAACCAAACTACATATAAAATTGCAACCCTTTCCACTTTGGGGGTAAAGCTAAGTATGAAGAACTCTCGAATACACTTATTCTGTAACAATTGATAAAGTTATGGTGCCGGTCACGAGGTCTGAATATTCTCATACACGTTGTTGCTACTTGGTATGCATGTGAGTTGTACTTTCACGATCGTTACTTCTGTTAGTCTATATGTTAAGATTTCGTTAAACATTTATAAATTTTTTTTAGGTTTTAAAGTTAATTTTTCCATTTATTGTTGTAGCTTATATGGCCGTCAATTATATATGTAAATAGTTTTTTTTCACTAATAAGTATGTTATTTAAATCATTCTTATTTTTGTTTGTATATAAATTAAGGACTTAAACGTTATAAGAAAAATGTTTTATAAAGTGTATTGTTTACTGATTCCTTTTTTTTTCATTTCATCATTACATTAAATTTTGTAATTTACGCAATATAATCTTTGCCTTTTTAGTTTCTATCTGTGAATTTTGTTTGTTTTTTTTTTTTGTTTTTTTTTCTTGTTTTTTTTTTAAAGTTTTTTTTTTTGTAAATGCTTTAATTTTATTTGACTTTGCTTCATTATGACGAACTTTCTGTATATATGTGAAGTCAGGATTTTACTTTTGATGTTTGACAAATGAGACTGACGCGTCACCCGTTGTTCAAACACATATGTACGGATATTACAGTATAATTACCATAACTATCGTGCTATCATAGTAATCAACATAGTGTGCGCACTCAATTTATATTTTTTTTTTATTACTATATAGCGAGTCTCCGCCCAAATGACTTTTATACGATTTGAACTAACTTTACGTACTTTAAACTGTTGCTGTTGCCGAAATTCTGACTAAACAACTGACTATCAGCGACAGCTCATTATAGGTTTTGTTTCGAATTTTTCATTTACACTAATAATATACTTGTATGTGTGTATGTCTAGTTGTATGTTGCTGTGTATGTCTGTGTTTTGGTTTGTTGTATAAGTATAATAAGTATATAGCAATATAAATAATTTGTATATAAAGTTCTTGTTTTTGCTGTGGTCTACGTTGCAGTCAACGCCGTTTTCCATCCTCATTTTCGCTGTTGCTATTGCACTACACGTCAAGCATTTTGAAACATACTCCTCTTTGTCACTGTTTGAGCCCTAAACAGTAACAAAGAACCACTGACATCAGAGCACAAAAATGATATTGGTGCGACATATGTATATTTATATGCATTTATCTACACCTATGTTTTTGAGGGGATGTCGCTTTTGTTGCTGCTGTTCTGTTGTTATTGTCGCTGCTGCTAAACGCCGACTGCGCGCAACCACCGCCACGTTGACCCTACCCCACCCATTACTACGCATTGTGCACGACACTTAGTTCCACACGCGTAAGAACGAGTCCCACGATCCTGTTGCTACTGCCATACCATTTTCGGTAACCCCCAAACATGAAACTCTGTTATCGTGGCCGGCAAGAATGCCCGAGCGCTCTGCTTTCATTGTGTCCCATACGTTACAGTTGAAATCATCATACCCCGCTAATAGCAGACGGCCGCTTTTTGAGAACGCTACGGAGGTAATACCACAAATTATGTTGTCATGCGAATACATGGCCAATTCCTGATCAGCGCGTATATCAAATAGGCGGCAGGTTGCATCGTCGGACCCTGTCGCGAAGGCTTGTCCATTCGGGAAAAAGGTGACTGCGTTGATATCAGATTCATGCCCGGGGAACGTTTGTTTGCAGGAACCTTCTCGGATGTCCCACAACTTGGCCGACGCGTCACATGCACCCGATACAAACGTTTTGCATTGCGGTGCCAGGGATAGGGCCATCACATCTCCAGTATGGCCAAGAAACGAGGTAACCTGCAAGCCAGTTTCGATGTCCCAAAGGCCGCACGACATATCACCTGAGCTTGTCACAATCTGATTGTCGTCCAGGAAACGGCAGCATGATAGATAGCCACCATGGCCCGGCAGCTCACGGGACACACGCACGTTACCTTCGCGTGTCTTTAAGTTATAGATTGAACACATGTTGTCGAGGCCACCGCAGGCGACGTAGCTTCCT
Source organism: Drosophila multiciliata (assembly GCA_037043605.1). NCBI lineage: Eukaryota > Metazoa > Arthropoda > Insecta > Diptera > Drosophilidae > Drosophila > Drosophila multiciliata. The sequence goes on from JBAMBF010000579.1 coordinate 262,068, forward strand.
GATGGAGCGTATGCACATGTCATCACCCACGATGAGCGCAGCGGTATGGCATGCACTTTGTTCGTGGTGTGCGAGTCCCAAACGATAAGTTTACCATCTTGTGAAGCTGATACGAGGTTCCTGGAGTCATTGCCCCAATGCATGGCATAAATTTTGGCCAGATGACCCCGCAACGTACGTCGCGTGCGCATTTGTATACGTCCAATTGGTTCCAGCAAAGTGGCTGCCTGCAACAGCGACGTATCGCACGCAGCCTTTCGTGCATCTCGAATAGCATTCTTTAGAGATTCGGCTTCTTGTCTTAGACTGTCTAGTTCATTCATTTTATATTTTTTGGGAGAATGCTTCTTTCTTCAGATGTTTTACTCTTTCCCACTCGTAACGTTCCGTTAAGGCTTGTCAAAAAGACGTTCTAAGCTGAACTGATTGACTTGCTGGTCTCTACTGGTTTCAAAGCTAAATGTGTACTTCGAATTAGTGTGAAATATATTTGTTGCTATTCAAATGCTAAAAGCAGCAAACTCACGTTTCTATATAATTTGATTGACGTATTTTTTGCAGCGTGTCCTGTTGGTTTCTGTTCTCCTGACTGCCGTCGCTTCAAGTACGCCTGCATACAAGCAATGTGATACTAGCAGTACATTCACCGGTTATAATATGGTTGGTGCCACTTCAAGTTGACTTGCTTTCCACGTCCAAGTGTAAAATTTTTTTCCTCCGTGTCTTTGGAATATTTAAAATACACCTCTTATCTGTATCTTCCTGCTAGTTGAGCTTAAATGAATTTTTTTCAGAACACTTACTTGCCTTGGCCGGCTGTAGTTATTGAGTTTATGTATGTATGTAGCGTGTGTCTTGTTTTCAATCCGCGTGAGAGAACTTTCGTTCGTTTGAATAGAACTGTGTACCAAAACGGTGGTATTTTTGTCACTTATGGTAATCCGTTTCACAAATTGTCTGCCTGTTCCGATTGCCTTTTTAGTGTTCTTACAGTTTTCTTTGAAGCTCACTCCTTCTAGCTCCTTTTATCTATAATTTGTAATTCAGAAGATATATTTTAGTTATTGAATTCAACGGAGTAGAATAAAATTTCCTCACAGAGTTCGTCTTGTTCAACTTGTTATACGTCAATTTTTTAATTTAAGCAGCACATATTATTCCACCGTTTTTTAGTTAATTTCAGATTTGTGTTTACACTCGTGAAACATTTAACCATAAATTGAAGTGTCCCTAATGAAATAATTTTCTCTTTTGCAGTTGGCCGCTCGATTGGTCCGCCTGTTTTCACCCGTGCTGCTGCCTTCCCTCGGCTAATACAATTCGCTTTTTTGGTACACCAAAATTGTAATTTTTGCACCACCGCTGCTAAAAGTGGGCAAGTTAATGGGAGCAAGCAGTACAACCAGTGTTTCATAATGACGAGTATTGGTATGTATGGCAGCGAAAGCAGGTTCGAATGTGACCGCAGAGTGTCGGCGCGACAAGCATAGTAAAATGGGAGTGACGGTTTATCCCATTCGCACCAACCAAAAGAGACGTTTCATGAAATTGACCAAGCGAGAAAGAAATACAAGAGAAAAATCAATTTTAAATACTAAAATATTCGAGATAACAATTATTTAAATTAATATAAACTATGAATAAGTTGCACATAAATTTATACATTAGCTCGATATATATATAGCCGCTGAGTTTGAATTTGTATTTCAAAAACTATGTACATACGCTTGAATATATATATATAAATATGAACATATATATAAATACACATATATATATTTCAATGACTGAGCTGCATATGTATATATAAATTTCAATAGTGAACACACACCTGGCCACCGTAGTCGCGGTCTTTCAGAACTTAATAAGTGACTTTACTGATGCCTTTAAGTAACAAGATTATTTTAAAAACAATCAGTTCAACAGCTGCATGGATTTAACTCTGTATATAGATATTAAAACCCGTCAACTAATCGCCCGTATCTTCGACAACTTTTTCACAGTATATCAATCTCAACACAACTCCTCATTCGCACTTTACAATTGGTAGCCAACACCTAGAAGTAGTCCAGAGTTGCAATACACATATCGATTAAATGAAGTAATTATGTATCGGACAGCTATATAAATAATAGTATATTTGCACGAATATAAAACATTTATCTATAAATTATAATGCTTAATATAGCAAAAATGTATTATCGTAATTTATACTTCAATTATTTCAAGAAGGATATTCAGTTGCCTGCAGGATAACATTAACATTTTAATATATACCCCTGAGCCATCGTCTAATGTTTGTTCCTTGAATACAATTAATTCATCGTATAGTAAATTTTTTGATCATAATTAAGGGAAATAGATGGTTGGTAAAACAATTTACGATAAGTTCGAAATAAAATCGAGACTAACGAATATAATGCTGGTGATAGTTTTTTTTAACGGGATGAGCTAATATTCAATACGGCAAGGTCTATTATGACGTCACAAAATAAATTAGATTTCATGGTAATACAAAAAAAATGTATACGAGAAAAAAACATTAACTTAATTTACATTTCATTCGTAATAAAATCGGTAACCAAAAAATTTGGTGTTAACTAATAAGATGTTAATATATATGAACGTTTCACATTGATATAAAAAAAAATGTCATGAGAGCAAAGCTAAAATCGTTGCTAACCAATTAAAATATACATATGAAATTGCTTCTTGATCTAATTCCATGTTTTAAATTGTTCAAAAAAATATATATGGAACAATATGGAATGGAACACGTTCAGCACTTGCATTTAAATCAGCAGCTATGTAATGATTTGTATTCAAAAAGAACGTGCAATATACATTCAGAACAACGAAGTGAAATCGACCGATCCGAAAGAGATGCAACGCATCCATTATTGCGGACTGATCGGCATTTTATAAACTTTGCACAGTGTCTTGGATGTAATGAACAAATTCAAAACAGTTCGTTTAGCGACATTTGTGCGCATTATTCACTATATCGGCATTCACCGAGTAGCAAAAGGTGCTTATATTGCAGCGAAAGCGTTTATTATTATTTGCAACCGGGAAAGGTAACTACTGTTCACCACGAAAACAATCCAAAGAGGCAAAACATCGTCAGCGTGAAAAATCATAAACATGGCAAAAGTATGTACCGATTTTATCAACATCGTCATGGAATATGACCAACTGTCAGAAGAATCTGAAGCGTCAGAATATTCTGATCATTACAGCGAAGATGGCGGTACCCTCGATGATGAAGCCGGTAGTTCAATCAACTCTCAATCCCAGGTCACCACCAAAGGTTCTACGAACAAGAATGGCACTATGGGTTTGCAAATTTCATTGAACACATTACAATTGGGCAAACAACATGGAGAAAAAAGCCGGGTTGTTCCACTACAGAATCAGAATAACGCCAAAACGATAACTGGGCATCCGAACTATGGTTTTGGAAAGCGCTGGTCCAAATCGGAAGACGTTTTACTAAAGGGGCTTGTTGAGAAACATGGTGAACGCTGGGATATTATTGGGCCAAAATTCAGAGACCGGCACGAACAGCAAGTACAACAGCGCTGGGCGAAAGTATTGAACCCTGAGCATGTTAAGGGGCATGGACACGCGACGAAGATTTGAAATTTATTGAGCTGGTCAAAAATTTTGGCCCAAAAAAGTGGACATTGATTGCTCGGTATTTGAATGGACGGATTGGGAAACAGTGCCGTGAACGATGGCATAATCACCTTAACCCAGGGATTAAAAAAACCGCTTGGACCGAGGAAGAGGACAAAATAATTTATAATGCTCACCTTACGCTTGGAAACCAATGGGCTAAAATTGCAAAACTATTGCCTGGACGCACAGACAATGCAATCAAAAACCATTGGAATTCAACAATGCGCCGTAAATACGATGTTGAACGCAGATCAGCTGGTGCAATAGTTAGTGGCGATTTAAAGAGCTCGCGCTTTCGTCTGATCGAATTAATCAAATGCGGTGGTAGCGGCAAGTTTGCACAAGTTGCCAATTGTAAATTGCCGCCATTAACCGGAAATGTTGGTAATTCAAATAAAACAGAATGTACGACAAAACAGGAATCGAATTGTATGGAATCGTCTGGCAGCGAGGTTAAAATCAACAGGCCGACGCCTAACATACTCAAGCGACCGCGCAAAAACATTCCTGACATATCGAATAGTCTTAATAACAGTACGGATGTATTGAAATGCGAAATAAGTACAAAGATATCAGAATCACCAGTTGTTTCACCAATTAAATCGTTACCCTTCTCGCCAAGCCAATTCTTAAAATCGCCATGCTTTACTGCATTTGAAGATATGAGCTTACGGGCAAGCACGCCAGTCGTCAAAGTTTATAACCGCTTTGGAATTGAAGTTAAAAAGGAAATGGAAATGTCATCAATTGAAACGCCACATAAAAGTAAGTTCCGATTCCCTTGCTCATCTCGGACGTTTTTTTAATTGCTATTATTCAGCAGGTTTAGTCCCACGCACACCTACTCCATTTAAAAATGCAATCGAGGCAGTTGGTAAAAAGCGAGGCGGTCTGTCTTTCATATCATCTAGTCCTACGAGTATGGCTGAGGATATAGCTGAAATCATCAGCGATGCGCAAAAGAATGAACTCGAGGCCAATTTCAGCAAAGGTGGTGGTGAGAATGATCGCGATGACCTGTCGGACGCTAACTGTTCAAATACTCTTGCAAGCATAAGTGTGCATTCGCCTGCACCAAAGCGGGCCAAGAAATCATTGCTCCCCAGTTGGAACGTAAACATTTTGCAATCTGGAAGAAAAGCGCAGCCATTTGAAACAGAGACACAAAGTAAATTTCTGAATTCAGGACAATCGCTAACTCCTTTTTCTTCAAGCAACATAATGAAGGATACGTTATGCAGTGAGGAAGATTTGCTGTTCGATGAGGGCAAAAAAGAAAATATGCCGTTTGGTCAAAGATTTCGTTGTCTATCCAGCAATAATCTGTTGGACCCAAAGTGGGCTAAAGTTGCTTGCGGACAAACCAAAGATCAAATTTTTATGGAGGAAGCGGCCCATGAATGTCTTCAGAATCTCAACTTCACGATTCCAAAAAAGCTTTAGCTTCAATAACCTAATAATTTTGTCTAATTAACTTAGGTAAAAAACTTAACATTAGAAGAGCAAAAAAAATGTTGATTGATGCAATTAACAATATGTTTCCGCCAATCGAACACATATTGTTCTATACCACACATATTTCAACTACTAATTAAATATATATTTAAAATTATTGGAATATTGACGATAAATATATAAATGCACCTCTGTTATGCAAAATCATATCGTGTGCTATTACTTTAGGGCTACGATATGGGTATTGAAATATTTTTGCAATGGCAATGGCATCGTGTTTCCGTTTTGCTTGCATATCTGCCTTTTTAACATTAGCAACCGACAAAGGTGGTCGATTGCCGTCGCTCAAAATTTCTGGTTATATATAGTGGTATTTGTAAGTTTAAAGTTGAATATGGTTGCCGTAAAGAAACAGGTAAGTGCTAAACACGGATCGAGTGCGCATAAAGCAGATCATTAAAAACAAAGATTTTGGTTTTAATTGCAGAAAAAGGCTTTAGAAAGCACCAATGCGCGCTTGGCGCTAGTTATGAAATCTGGCAAATATTGCCTGGGTTACAAGCAGACGCTGAAGACCCTTCGTCATGGCAAAGCCAAACTCGTGCTCATCGCAAGCAACACGCCCGCTTTGAGGTGAGAGCGAAAATAATTCGCTATTGTGGAATTAAAAAAAAAATACTACTGAGAAATAGATTTCCATAACGCCCAAGTACGAACAGCAATGTTAAGCTGTTTTAGAGTTGTTGTTGTTGGAACCATATGGAGTCTTCTTTAATGCGGACTGAGAAATATGATTCCACAATTAAATAATGTTGATGGAAACTATGGAGTAGTATTGTCTCAACCAGCAGTGACAGCACATATGCGCAAGAGAGAGCAAGAACGATATAATTTCTGATTGCTTTGATTCGCATGGCTCCAAATGGTTCCAGTAACGACAATTCGTAAATGGATGCTTGGGGTAAGAACATCATCTCAGTAGATTTCAACAATTATCTCAATTTGAAGCTACGTACAACATATATGATGATTTTTGTAATTCCGATTGCCTTGACGAATTTTATTACTAGAGACTCTTTCTGAATGTTGTTAATACTAACTAATTGAGATTAAAGCAGATTCCCCAAACACTGCTTTTGAAATGGTAATTAACAATTTGGTATTGTGACAATTGCAGGAAGTCTGAGATTGAGTACTATGCCATGTTGGCCAAAACTGAAGTTCAGCACTACAGTGGCACCAACATTGAGCTGGGCACCGCTTGTGGTAAATACTTCCGCGTGTGCACGTTGTCCATTACCGACCCTGGAGATTCGGACATCATCCGTTCTTTGCCCGACAATTAAGCAAAGAAAAGGAGATACACTTGTAAATCACACATTTTAATAAAAATCCTTTTGAAATTGTATGCATGGAGTTTGAATTATCCTTTCCCAGGTTTAATGCGTGTCGGGTATGTTTTGCGTGAGAAGTTTTGATAAAGTTAGCCCAATGTTCGAAAAATGCTAATATTAGTATGGATACGATATATATCTACGACGCTATTAAAGCAATCAATTGGCCAACACGCTTCATTTTGTGACCAGCTCGTACAAATGCACAAACACAACATCGAATATTAAGGGATGGACTACTAAGTAGCGATATCTTTGGAGTCTGCGCTGTGAAGCACAATCAAGCTGTGCACATCACTAGCTGTTTTAAATAGATTTAAAGTTGCATTTCGTTTTATTCTGTGGACAAATGCCATCGAAATATTTATGTGGTTATCAAATGATAGCAAATATAACGACACCAGAACCGCAGTCTGTGAGGCTGTTCGTATTGGAAATTAGCGCTTGAGTGCTGATGCGGCAGAGTTGACAATCAGCTCGAATCGCGTTTACCACCCGGGAAAGATACAATTGAAATGATGCAGGATATTAAGGAAATTCCCACAATTTCATCACAGCGCAATCTTAAAAGGAAAATCAGTGATCCGTCTGAGGCCAACAGTTATGTTATATTTCAAGGTCGAGACGAAAGCTATCCGGAAGAGCTAAACAAATTAATATTGCCCTTGTCCTGTCAATTATGCAAGGCACAGATGACCTCCATGAAAAGCGCCAAGGACCACTATGAATCCAAGGCACACGATCGTCATATTAGTGCTTGGCTGGCGAAAAACTACACGGAGGTGGGCTTGCAGACGCCACCAGTTAAGCGTCTGGTGAAGCAGGGCCCAACTGGTCCAAATGCATTCCACTGTAATCTATGCGACCTGGCGCTTACATCGATTACCCATGCCCGCCAACACTATGCGGGTCGCAAGCATCAATTAGTGGAGCAGAGACGCTCGAGACCGTCTGGTGCTGGTTTCTACAACGCTGAAGGAAATTGGGTGCGCACTGGCACAAAAGCGGAGGTCGTCCCCGAGGACCGTCGATTTGGTATTGGCGAACTGTTTGTTAAAGCGGCGTCTGTTGCAAATCTGCAGGACATTGCACCAGAAATATACGAAACCAATTGTAATGGAGACCAGCAGCTGGATGCTAAGACTCCCGCTCTAGACGAAAGCCTCACATGTAAAATATGCAAGATTAGTGTCACATCCGCATCGCAAATTAAAATGCATTTGGACGGTGCGAAGCACCAAAAGAATCTACGCAAACAGGGTTTGGAGGATGACGCAACAACGCCTGCTCTGTGTGGTGGGCCCGATCACTCATTAAGCACAGCATCATCTGTTGTCACTGATGTTGATGGGGAACTATCCATGTATCGAACACCTTCCGGCTCGTACTATTGCAAATTGTGCAATAAGGCCATGAATCATATATTCATCTTGCAACAGCATCTTCAGGGAAAGAGGCATCTGAAGACTCTGCGTCTGAATGCAGATGCGGTTTTTCATTAAAATACCAAAAATGAACAGATATCTTAGGCACAACGATGTTTACATACCCTTGCAGACCGGAGTCCACCTGCAAACAAACAAGTTTGCCACACAAAAACTTATCTCTCGACTGATCCTATCGATGGCATGATGGTATGATGTAGTTTTCCGGTCCTGCCGGCTCCTACATATGTACTGCCCGCAGCAAAAAGAAGAAGATATTCCGAGCTTCCTTGAGATAGCTTAATAACTGAGGGATTAGTTCACCTTGAAACACCCGACTATTGATGCTGATCAAGAATATATACTCTTTGAGGCCACAGATGTCTCCATTGGGGCGTTCCAAAATTGGCGACATTGAACATTCTCTGCAAGGGTATACAAAATACATTTGTATAAGAAATGCTTGACTACAATAAAATACGTTAACCACAATTGAGTAAATGCATTTTATTCACATTTTATTACTCGTACACTATAACATCAAATTTGTATCTTTTTTTATATTTGTTTTATATCTTTTCTGATTATTTTGATTTAAAGTTTAGTATTTTTTGTCTATGCTAATCCACAATACACGTAGTTAAAATCTTTTAGGAGTCATGTAAGTGTTTGACTAAAAATGCACTTTTATCTTTTGAAGTAAGAGCTAAAATGATAGCATTTGAATGCTGGCATTATTTACAAATTTTCAGTAGGAAATGGGGAGGGATTAAGGGGATATCATTATAGCGCTACTTCATGTTTCACAGTATATTAAATGAAATTGTTAACACAGAGCCAGTCCGCCGAACAAATATTTATTTGTAATTTTCGTCATTTTACTGGGAGGGCGAGAACTCGGTGGGGGCCAGGACGCGGCAATGCATTTCGCGAATCAGCGGCACAGTGTACGCAACGCACTCATCCCAGCCGGGTGAACGCCAAGCCGCCTCTCTGGTCTCTTTGCGGTCCTGCAGCGACTTGTAACCTGCACAACAACGAACCATAATTAATTTGATGTGCTATGTAAATAATAAAATTGAGAATGCTTCTCGGCTGTCACATACACCAGATGTGATGGACATTATAAAGTCGACCAATCTGTGAGAAGAATCCAGCGAAGGCTTCATTGTTGTGCTTGCGAAAGTTAATGGCACGTGCCCAGTTATTACCCCATTCGATCATGGTGCCTGGAGTAAGTCGGTACGATCTGAAAATATCATTGTTAAAATTACAAGGATGGTCAGACTAATATAGTGGTCGCTTCAAAAATTGAAAAGTCTCTGATAAATAATGTTTTTCTACACAAAATAAATTTTTGTTTGAAATTAAACCAAATATGAAAGTTTAGTTCATTTCGAATGTGTGGGGATTGTAATGTGCGAGCGACTATTAATTATATCGAATTAATTGAAATTTTTAGCTTGCCGCATTTCGTAGATGTTTTTGCCAGATCGGCTAGCGATTTGAGGCCAATAGCTGAAGGCCAACAAGTATTGCAGGTGACGCGAGCGAAGAAACTTGGAACGCTCGCTCATTAGTTTAAGATACTCGGGATCGTTCCACAGGTCCTCTTTGGCCTGATCAATTTTCTCGAAGCCTCCCGTGTATTTCCATAAATGTAAGCACTGATCCATATCGCCTACTTGGACAGTCCATGATGCAACCAAATTACACGATAAGCTCGTCTTCTTTTCGTTAATTAAGCCCACAGTATTTTTGCTAATTAAGGAAAATTAATTTATTTAATTAAAAATTTATCTGATCTGATAAGTCACTCACTAGTTATTTAGATAGTCGCCCATCGAATCGGGGCGCACGTTATGTGTATGCAATGCATATATAATTTCCTTATCGCTCAGCATACGACTGTGCGACTCCTTGGTAGGCTCGATTTTTCGCACCAGTAACTTGGAAAACCATGATTCTGATTCCTTGCAGCTGGCGGTTGTTGAAACTGATCTGAATATAAACAAAAACAATAAAACACGGTTAATTTAGGCACTCCAACGATTACAGAAGGTTCTAACGAATACAAAAGAATGTATAAGAGAAGAGAATCAAATAAGATCTAATAGAAATTATTCTTATCGGATTCATATATTTATATATATCGTATAAGAGTTTTAACTTACTGGAAAGTGATAGAGGTGATGTTGCTCACAGACAAGATGTTACGTACTTTTAACATGTTCGCTTCAACAATTCACGATGCTTGGGATGGTAGCTGTGGGAAATCATTTGTATGTTATTTGTGCTACTGTTATCATTCCAGTCAATTTTCTTTTTTAATTTTTTTGCATCGCCACCTTGTACTTTAGTCAAGGTGAAGTCAGAGTCAGACAAACAAGAAATATATGCTGCCATTCTGCTGCAGCTGTTGCCAATGCGACACATTCGCACCGAGCGTAAACTGCAGATCCTCTACTATGCGACTGAGCACAAGCATTTCACGAGTGCGCCGCTTGGTTAGCTCCAGTTGTTTTAGCTGCGCCAGATCAATGTCCAGCGGAATGGCATCCATCACATTCGCTTCCAACTCATTGGCAGCAGCCTGTATACATCCACCAAGCATTTTATCATGTACATTGCCATGTACATTTCACTTTGATGGCCGCCTCCAGTTGTCCCACCTCCTCTGTGTTACCCTGCGTTGCGACCGCCTTATTGATCTCCGAACGTAGAGCCTTTGTTTCACTCAGTGCAGACTGGGTGATAAGCACCTTGCTCGCCTTGCGATTGTCTTTCTGCTCTTGCTTTTTTGCTTTGTCCATACCAGCTGCACTATAACGCCTTTCTGTGAATAGATGATGATGCCAACGTACATATTTGCTTCAATTGCCTTTCCAATTTCCATTACCTGAGCTCCATTTTCCGCCTGAAATGCTGCGGGTATTCCGGTGCGCAGTTTTGCGATCTCCGCACGACGTGCTTCCATTAAGATGGGCGGGGATTGTGAAGCGCTGCTGCTGCATGTCGTATAGAACAGCAGGAAAAGAAGCAATTTCATGTTATTGCTTTTAATACACAGTTCCACAAAACAATTAGTTACAATATCAACAATAACACGAGAACACATGTTATTTTTTTTCGAAATTTACCGCTTCTTGCTTGCGTTGCCAGCTCGCTTTTACTCTCTTAAAAATCTGGCAACACCAATATGCTAATTAAGCGCAATTTGGTAAAATTAATGGTAAATTTAACTTAAACTTGTTGAAGAAAATTTGTTTTTTGATTGGCGATTGTGAATGGCTGCTGCTGCATGTCGTATCGAACAGCAGGAAAAGAAGCACTTTCATGTTATTGCTTTTAATACACAGTTTCACAAAACAATTAGTTACAATATTAACAATAACACGTGAACACATGTTTTGTTTTTCAAAATTTACCGTTTCTTGCTTGCGTTGCCAGCTCGCTTTTATTCTTTTAAAAATCTGGCAGCACCAATATTCTAATTATGTGCAATTTGGTAAAATTAATGGTAAATTTAACTTAAACTTATTGAAGAAAAATTGTGTGTTGAATTTCATTAATGCATAAATACATTTCAAACATTTTCAGAAAATGGAATGGCATAAAAGAAACTCCGAAAAGACTGCAATCATTTTCTTTTGATATTTTACATGAGTAGCCGAGACAAGAACCCTTAACGAAAATTAACTCTTTGGAACAAGTTCAATTTTTGAATTTTTAACCTGAAAATATGTAATATTTAAGATTACTTGAATGTTGAAAAACAAATAACAAAAGTACTAAAGAACTTTTGTAATTAACTTAATGCAGTATGTGTTACATACATCTTCTAAGTACACTATAAGAATGATGGAGCTCAGCTTGTGTTGGAATCGCGTCCATAACTATGCCGCATATTAAAATTTACTGATGCCTTCTTTGATGATTCTGCGAACTATAGGCAGTGGCGAACAAATGACTCGGACCTGTCTCTGATTCAGATTGAGCCACATGTTGCCCATGAGCATTTGACGTGGATGGTACGATGACAACACATGGACGCGCTGGCAGATGTATGGGCATGCACGTTGTGTGAAAGAATAAAGTGTGTGGTGTTTTGAATTGCGCTGCCTCCGCCGACTCTTCCTATCAGCAACGCATCCCATCGACTATTTTAATTAGATATAAAAATATGAATTGATCCAACTTTTCGTTTATGTATTATATTAGAAAGTTTTTTTTAAAATGTAAAATTAAGAACAACTGCTAGTTGATCTAAAATCTATATTAAGTTGCAACTTTCGTATGATATAAAAAAATCAAAACATTAGCTTGTTTTTATTTATTTTTATGTCATTGCATTTTAAAATAACAATGATAATTTGTATAGTGAAACGGTCTGAATGCGTAAACTAAAATCTTATTAAAACATTTATAGGGTCTGTGAATTTAAAAAGTTGCCAATATCATGCAAAAACAAAGCTAAAGAAAAAGAAACTGTTGGATAAGTGGAGAAGAGTGCAAAAATGGATTCAACATGAAACTAGACTTAAACATTACAAATACGTAAATGGGAATATGTGTGAATTCATATTTTAAAGACCAGTCGGGTTTTTGAGTGGCCTGCAAACGTCCGATGTTGCAACAGTGTCGCTCCGAATCCAATGGCTCACAATTTTCAGCTGGGCTCAAAGGAATTCCCGACAAGTGGTTGCTGATCTGATGATCTGCTCTGTCATTGCCAAAAGCTAAAGCTGTGAATAAAAATAAAGTCATATTAATAATAATAAAATAAAAATAATAATACCAAACATAAACATTAACCTGTCCGCGTACAGCTGGTCAAAATGAGTTTGTAATTTAAGGGCAAAAGTAACAAATACCTTAATTTATAATTTCGATTATATTTGCATAAATTAAATAAAAGCCATATTATTATTTAGGCCTTCAGTAATTAATTATGTTTTCGTGATTTGTACATGGGTAAATTATGCATTGATCTATCTGAAGGGCCTCTCTCAATTAATATTCATATCTAATCTGTATGTGATTAACGTTTGAATATTTTCGTGAGTGCATTATGAGTGTATTCGTTGTGGCTAATGTTATTCATTAATGGAAATATATGTAATTGAAATAGCTTAAAGACACAAACAGCGAGAAAGTAGCAAGATTGTCAGCACTACAAAAAAAAGAAAAGAAAATTACTTAATATCTTGCCTAAGATAAAACAAGCAAAACAGCTACAACAGCAACAAAAACACAAAAACAACACACACAGCTACACACAAAAGTGCGCATATTTGGGAGACACCATAAATAAGTCTACATTTAAATGCGTGTTGAGAAATAGTTAAATATAATCTGCTGCAACTCATCAGTGTCAAACCTATAATAACTCAGTTCACTTTACGCATATCTATAAAATGAACAGTTGAAACCTGTCCACTCTGAAAACATATAAATATTGATAATTATTATTAATAATTTGTGGCTTCAAGCCGCACGACTTTGTTCAAATATTAATATTTATTTATATATACGTGTATCTTTATATATATTTGTTCATTATTTACAACGTAGTCAAGGCTCAAAGAATCCTGGCATGACCAGCTCGTAGAAGTCCGGGGATCGGCGCAAGGTCAGTCGCAGCACATTCGGAGGCACCTTTTCCGACTGCCCCTTAGCGTGGAACTGAGCGAATGGCACAAAGCCCTCAATGCCGCGATAGATGTAGACGCGTACATGACAACAGCCCTCAACGAAGGCCAACAGCGTCTCGTCGTCTCGCACCCGCATCGCAGTCAACTGGCGAGCACCAATATCGGCGGCCAGTGACTGGAAGAGGCTGCCATTCGCATGATGCAGCTGGACGTGAGCCGCTGGTGCTGTCGACGGCCCCAATGGCGGTGTACCCGAAGCGACTTAAGTCAGACGCGCATAGAGCAGCTTTGCGCTCTCTGATGGCCCAACAAGCCGTCGCACCGTTTCCACAGGTTGAGGCTGCGGCTGCTGAAATGGATGAGGTAAGATCATGGCATGCATGCTGCTGCTGGCAGCATCAATGTTTGTTTCCGCTTGCAGCTGATGTTGAAGCTGACGCAATCGTTCAATCACCGCATGCAGTCCCAGAGTGTCTTCATCATCGACATGGGAGGTTTCCTCATGCTTGCCATCATTGTTAGCCAACAGCCGCACATCATGGATAGATTGCTTAGGTAAAGCACCAGCGCTTACTCCTGCTCCTGCTGCTGCTGCTGCCCTTGTGTCCTTCGAGCAGTGCATGCAGCGCCCTTAGCTCCTCCAGTGCTGACCAAATCAAGTGGGCATTGCGAGCTGCCAACACGCGTTCTGGCGTATTGGGGCAATGTCAGCGTATCAGTTGGCAGTTATGCAAACAGTTTCGATTTCGATTTGGAGGCCAGGTGCAGCTGACGCATTAGATGCAGAAAGTCTTCCACAAGATGCTCATCATCGTGCAGATCGCTCTCGGGTATGCTCAGTTGTGTGATGTTCACCTCGGTTTGCAGACGAAAGTTGAGATGCTGCAGCAGGCGTTCCAGTAACGATTCGTACTGCTGGTGGCTGATCGGATGGATTGCATCGAGATTTGGCCGCAGATGAGATTCAATGCTGGGCCGACTCAAGTACTTGGTGGCTTCTTGATAGGTTGGCCCACTGCGTTGCTGTTGTTTAGTGTCGTGCAGCTGCTGCAGCATCGGAGTTGGTACATCCATTGGCTCAATCTCAACTTTCGCGCTGGTCCGCCAGCTTTGTAGATTCGCCAGGCTGCTACAGTTCCAGTTAAGTTCCAGTTGTTCATCGCTTAGGTCATAGCTGGTCATAAAGCTGAACTGATCAGTTGTTGCGTTGCCCAGCTGCAGAACAGCAACTTCATCAACGGGTCCGCTCTGGAAGCCACCAGCGCTGTCGAAGTGTGTGCCATTCCAGCGGTAGATGCGCGTCCAGCAGCCCAGCTCGTTGATAAGCAAAAAGTTCTCTGCACACCCTGCCAGTGACTGCAGTGCAAAGACGCGACGCACATCCGCCTGATCCGCAGCCTGGTGCAATGAAAAGCGGCGTCGCAATTGCTTCACCTGATACGGCACACGTAGAAGACCAAAAAGTCTGACCATTCCAGCGCACAACTTCTGACTACGATCGGTCAATGCTGTAATCTGGCGGCGATAGACACCATGTGCCGTAAGCTCTGTTTGCTGTGGCAAATTCAGGCGCAGCCAGCGCACCCTCCAATTGCCACTGATGACCTGCGTCGCACGAACCTGCGCCCACAAGCTCTTCTCATGCCAGGCACTGTAGTTGAATCCATTAATGTGCAGGCGCGTGCGCAACTCAGGCGCATGCAGCGTGGCAAAGTTGAGCGGCGTCTGAGATTGGGATTCCCGTTGAAGAGCCAGTTGGCCAGCAAGGAGACAGTTACGTCCACTGACTGCATAACCACCGGTGTATCCTCATGCTTGCTCATGCGGCGCATTGGTCTAAAATATAAAAGCGAACAATAAATAGATAAATTGCCTATGTTCATATATAAAAATTATTTCATAATAATTAACCAGCAAGGTATTGGCATATTCCTCAGAAAGATTGTGGCCATTGACCAGCCCATTCAGCTGCACGTGGTCATCGTCCAAATGAAGTTCCTTGGCAATGACGGGAAAGCTAAGGTTTTGCGGCGTGTGCAGAGTAACCACGCGCGATAGATTCAATCCATTCAACTGGCCGACGTGCAGCGCATTGGTGTCCAGAGCGCCTTCAGCAAGTCTGACCGGATCTGGGGAATATATGCACAATCGTTAGTCTTTCGCAAGTGGTATATAATTTATATTTACGTTCTGCTTTCCAGTTGCGATCAATGTGCAGCGTGTCGTGAATCCATTCGCTGACATTGCAGCCATTAATGCGGTCACCTTGCAACACCATGTTATCCACATGGAGCGCATCCATCTGCACAGCAGCCTCGAAGTGAACCGGCGTTTGTATCGTCACTTCGTTGACGCCATCGATGAAGATGAGTTGGTGCAGCAGCTCCTCCAGCTGAATGCCATTTAGATTGGTAATATGCGTGTCGCCTAGAGTACCCGTAAAGATTTTGTGATCCTTCAGACTCAGTTGAGGCTGTCGCTTGTTGAGTAGATTATCAAAAAATTCACTTAGCGGCTCCAGACTGCGATTGCCTAGGTGGCCCAGAAGTGTCAATTGCTCCAGTTGAAGTTGGGCTGGTAAGTAGTTCGGGCAACAGACGTTCATTGTAGCTCCCCAGAAGCAGAAGATCGCTAGCAAATATGGGCGACTGCTAGAAACGCCAACGTGCTGCAGTTGCCAGATTGCGGCCGTTGACTGTGCCCAACACTTGTACAGCGCCGTTGACCGCAATGTATTGCACTTGGATCTGACCATTGAGTATTAGCAGGGGCAGTTCATCAAACTGACAAAGAAACACCAACAGTAATTCGGCCTTTAGACCCTGCAGTTGCAATGCATGCGCACCAATTGGCAGTACCAAGTCCTCCACTTGTAAAGTGTCCGATTTTGGCGGCGTCGTCAGTACACTATTGAGATTGAGTCCGTTAAGGCGACCCGTGCCCGTTACATTGTGCGTCACATCAAGTTGATTGGCCTGCAGGTGATCAAAGTGCGCTTGGCTGAGGTGCACCGGCTCGTGAAGCGTCTGATATCCGCCTGATAGGTGCACATCGTTCAGATGTCACCTGCAACTCCGACAGCTGTGGATCATTGGCAAACCGACTCGGTCAACAAGGGATTCAGTGGCGCCTCGTTGAATGACGACCCTGCGCGCTACCCTTTAGCTGTAAATTGATAATAATTCAGTTAGAATCTAGTTGCCAGAATTAAGTGTTTTGATCAAAAATTAGGATTCTAAGTTTCAAAATTTGCGCATTTTGAAAACCAGGTTTTATGTAATCACCTCCAGCTCCTCTGAAACTTCCAGTTGGGTGAGTGAATGATGCTCGTGGAGCTGCGCTGAGACCAAAGATAATCGCCCGGAAAGTTCAGCTCATTCAGTGCACTCAAATGCAGCGAGTCCTCAAACAGTCCACAACAGCCTGAAGAGGGTTTTGGGAATGTGAGTTGCATGTGATTAATGATTCAATGGAATTATGCTGTATATATAACTTACGCCATGCACCTGCAGATGCGAGAGACCAGACTGTTGCGTGCTGGAGAGCAAGGATTCAAGTTGCTCAGTAATCTTTGGTTGCTGCAGATCCAGGCGTTGCCCATTGATCGAACCGTTGAACTGCAGTGTGGCATTCTGTACGTAGAAGGGCACATGGTTCAGCATCTCGATGTTCAGCTCCTGAACTTGGGCAACATCAAATTTCAGCTGCTCGTAGTCAAAGCTTAAAAACTGTAGCTGACGCTTGGAGCGACGACTGTCGAAACCTTCCAGCTCTTGCTTTAACGCGCGTATGTGTTGCAGAAGATCATGCAGATCCATGGCAGCATCCGCAGCGGTCCAAGGTTCTTCGTTCACAAGCAGCGCCTCCAGAACGGCATCATCATTGAAGACCAGCGGAGTGTTGAGCTCCTCATAATGGCTTAGCTCTGGCGCAGCTGGTGCTGGAAGGAGCTGAGCGCCAGGACAAGCTCCTTTTGATCCGCCACTCAGTGCCTGGGTGCCAAGTTCACACGGAGCCGGAAGGCTCGCCTTGAAGGCCACTCCATACCAGACCAGCACCTCAGACTGCAGCAGCGAGTGTCGAAGAACACTCGATTATCCCGATAGCTGCGCACTGGTTCTGGCAGAAACCTCTCCACCAGATTATAGTTCAGACCCATCAGCGTCTTGGGCACCAGCTAGCCCTGCACATAACTGAGTATTTGTGGCCGCAAGCCCACCAACGCCAGATAGCTGATCCCCCATTTGGAAAGCGGCAATGTCAACGATCTGTGGGGCATCCAAATGTTGACGAAGCTGCAGCTGCAGGCTTGCATCCGGCAACAATTCACGCATGTTATGCGCATAAAAAAGCGCGTCGTTGGACTGGCATACGGCAAGTAAAAAATCGTGACCCGTGTCCAGCACAGCTAGCGCCGTAATCGTCTGCTGTCCAGCTGCAGGCTCTGCACAATCCAAAACTCCAGCCCATCCACATCGTAGGCATAAATGCTCAGCGTTCGATTGTGCACCTGCGCCAGATAATCGCGATTCTTCATAGCAAATGCCAACTTGCTAATGTGACTGCCCAGCGGCCAGTGCCAGAATTGTGTCAGGCCCATATCAGCGTCCAGGCGATACCAGTTCAACTGCTGCTCTGTGGCAAGTAGCAGACTCTCTTGAAACTGCGCCTTTGCATTCCAGCGCTCGAAGCTGAGTGTCGCATCAATGCCCCCTCCACTGACACTGCAATGGTTCATAGATTGGAAAGTCGGTGCATTGACGGCAATTTGTTGTTGCTTCCATAGCAGCAAATTGTTGCTGATTCGACCCACCAAATATATGCTGCCATTCTGCTGCAGCTGTTGCCAATGCGAGACATCCGCACCGAGCGTAAACTGCAGATTCTCTACTATGCGACTGAGCACAAGCATTTCACGAGTGCGCCGCTTGGTTAGCTCCAGTTGTTTTAGCTGCGCCAGAATGGCATCCATCACATTCGCTTCCAACACATTGGCAGCAGCCTGTATACATCCACCAAGCATCTTATCATGTACATTGCCATGTACATTTCGCTTTGATGGCCGCCTCCAGTTGTCCCACCTCCTCTGTGTTACCCTGCGTTGCGACCGCCTTATTGATCTTCGAGCGTAGAGCCTTTGTTTCACTCAGTGCAGACTGGGTGATAAGCACCTTGCTCTCCTTGCGATAGTCTTTCTGCTCTTGCTTTGTCCATACCAGCTGCACTATAACGCCTTCCTGTGAATAGATGATGATGCCAACGTTCATATTTGCTTCAATTGGCTTTCAAATTTCCATTACCTGAGCTCCATTTTCCGCCTGAAATGATGCGTCTATTTCGGTGCGCAGTTTTGCGATCTCCGCACGACGTGCTTCCATTAAGATGGGCGGGGATTGTGAATCGCTGCTGCTGCATGTCATATAGAACAGCAGGAAAAGAAGCAATTTCATGTTATTGCTTTTAATACACAGTTTCACAAAACAATTAGTTACAATATTAACAATAACACGTGAACACATGTTTTTTTTTCGAAATTTACCGTTTCTTGCTTGCGTTGCCAGCTCGCTTTTACTCTCTTAAAAATCTGGCAGCACCAATATTCTAATTATGCGCAATTTGGTAAAATTAATGGTAAATTTAACTTTAACTTATTGAAGAAAAATTGTTTTTTGAATTTCATAAATTCAAACATTTTCAGAAAATGGAATGGCATAAAAGAAACTCCGAAAAGACTGCAATCATTTTCTTTTGATATTTTACATGTGTAGCCAAGACAAGAACCCTTAACGAAAATTAACTCTTTGGAACAAGTTCAATTTTTGAATTTTTAACCTGAAAATATGTAATATTTAAGATTACTTGAATGTTGAAAAACAAATAACAAAAGTACTAAAGAACTTTTGTAATTAACTTAATGCAGTATGTGTTACATACATCTTCTAAGTACACTATAAGAATGATGGAGCTCAGCTTGTGTTGGAATCGCGTCCATAACTATGCCGCATATTAAAATTTACTGATGCCTTCTTTGATGATTCTGCGAACTATAGGCAGTGGCGAACAAATGACTCGGACCTGTCTCTGATTCAGATTGAGCCACATGTTGCCCATGAGCATTTGACGTCGATGGTACGATGACAACACATGGACGCGCTGGCAGATGTATGGGCATGCACGTTGTGTGAAAGAATAAAGTGTGTGGTGTTTTGAATTGCGCTGCCTCCGCCGACTCTTCCTATCAGCAACGCATCCCATCGACTATTTTAATTAGATATAAAAATATGAATTGATCCAACTTTTCGTTTATGTATTATATTAGAAAGTTTTTTTTTAAATGTAAAATTAAGAACAACTGCTAGTTGATCTAAAATCTATATTAAGTTGCAACTTTCGTATGATATAAAAAAATCAAAACATTAGCTTGTTTTTATTTATTTTTATGTCATTGCATTTTAAAATAACAATGATAATTTGTATAGTGAAACGGTCTGAATGCGTAAACTAAAATCTTATTAAAACATTTATAGGGTCTGTGAATTTAAAAAGTTGCCAATAACATGCAAAAACAAAGCTAAAGAAAAAGAAACTGTTGGATAAATGGAGAAGAGTGCAAAAATGGATTCAACATGAAACTAGACTTAAACATTACAAATACGTAAATGGGAATATGTGTGAATTCATATTTTAAAGACCAGTCGGGTTTTTGAGTGGCCTGCAAACGTCCGATGTTGCAACAGTGTCGCTCCGAATCCAATGGCTCACAATTTTCAGCTGGGCTCAAAGGAATTCCCGACAAGTGGTTGCTGATCTGATGATCTGCTCTGTCATTGCCAAAAGCTAAAGCTGTGAATAAAAATAAAGTCATATTAATAATAATAAAATAAAAATAATAATACCAAACATAAACATTAACCTGTCCGCGTACAGCTGGTCAAAATGAGTTTGTAATTTAAGGGCAAAAGTAACAAATACCTTAATTTATAATTTCGATTATATTTGCATAAATTAAATAAAAGCCATATTATTATTTAGGCCTTCAGTAATTAATTATGTTTTCGTGATTTGTACATGGGTAAATTATGCATTGATCTATCTGAAGGGCCTCTCTCAATTAATATTCATATCTAAGCTGTATGTGATTAACGTTTGAATATTTTCGTGAGTGCATTATGAGTGTATTCGTTGTGGCTAATGTTATTCATTAATGGAAATATATGTAATTGAAATAGCTTAAAGATACAAACAGCGAGAAAGTAGCAAGATTGTCAGCACTACAAAAAAAAAGAAAAGAAAATTACTTAATCTTGCCCAAGATGAAAGCAAAACAGCTACAACAGCAACAACAACAACAGCAACACAAAAACAACACACACAGCTACACACAAAAGTGCGCATATTTAGGAGACACCATAAATAAGTCTACATTTAAATGCGTGTTGAGAAATAGTTAAATATAATCTGCTGCAACTCATCAGTGTCAAACCTATAATAACTCAGTTCACTTTACGCATATCTATAAAATGAACAGTTGAAACCTGTCCACTCTGAAAACATATAAATATTGATAATTATTATTAATAATTTGTGGCTTCAAGCCGCACGACTTTGTTCAAATATTAATATTTATTTATATATACGTGTATCTTTATATATATTTGTTCATTATTTACAACGTAGTCAAGGCTCAAAGAATCCTGGCATGACCAGCTCGTAGAAGTCCGGGGATCGGCGCAAGGTCAGTCGCAGCACATTCGGAGGCACCTTTTCCGACTGCCCCTTAGCGTGGAACTGAGCGAATGGCACAAAGCCCTCAATGCCGCGATAGATGTAGACGCGTACATGACAACAGCCCTCAACGAAGGCCAACAGCGTCTCGTCGTCTCGCACCCGCATCGCAGTCAACTGGCGAGCACCAATATCGGCGGCCAGTGACTGGAAGAGGCTGCCATTCGCATGATGCAGCTGGACGTGAGCCGCTGGTGCTGTCGACGGCCCCAATGGCGGTGTACCCGAAGCGACTTAAGTCAGACGCGCATAGAGCAGCTTTGCGCTCTCTGATGGCCCAACAAGCCGTCGCACCGTTTCCACAGGTTGAGGCTGCGGCTGCTGAAATGGATGAGGTAAGATCATGGCATGCATGCTGCTGCTGGCAGCATCAATGTTTGTTTCCGCTTGCAGCTGATGTTGAAGCTGACGCAATCGTTCAATCACCGCATGCAGTCCCAGAGTGTCTTCATCATCGACATGGGAGGTTTCCTCATGCTTGCCATCATTGTTAGCCAACAGCCGCACATCATGGATAGATTGCTTAGGTAAAGCACCAGCGCTTACTCCTGCTCCTGCTGCTGCTGCTGCCCTTGTGTCCTTCGAGCAGTGCATGCAGCGCCCTTAGCTCCTCCAGTGCTGACCAAATCAAGTGGGCATTGCGAGCTGCCAACACGCGTTCTGGCGTATTGGGGCAATGTCAGCGTATCAGTTGGCAGTTATGCAAACAGTTTCGATTTCGATTTGGAGGCCAGGTGCAGCTGACGCATTAGATGCAGAAAGTCTTCCACAAGATGCTCATCATCGTGCAGATCGCTCTCGGGTATGCTCAGTTGTGTGATGTTCACCTCGGTTTGCAGACGAAAGTTGAGATGCTGCAGCAGGCGTTCCAGTAACGATTCGTACTGCTGGTGGCTGATCGGATGGATTGCATCGAGATTTGGCCGCAGATGAGATTCAATGCTGGGCCGACTCAAGTACTTGGTGGCTTCTTGATAGGTTGGCCCACTGCGTTGCTGTTGTTTAGTGTCGTGCAGCTGCTGCAGCATCGGAGTTGGTACATCCATTGGCTCAATCTCAACTTTCGCGCTGGTCCGCCAGCTTTGTAGATTCGCCAGGCTGCTACAGTTCCAGTTAAGTTCCAGTTGTTCATCGCTTAGGTCATAGCTGGTCATAAAGCTGAACTGATCAGTTGTTGCGTTGCCCAGCTGCAGAACAGCAACTTCATCAACGGGTCCGCTCTGGAAGCCACCAGCGCTGTCGTAGTGTGTGCCATTCCAGCGGTAGATGCGCGTCCAGCAGCCCAGCTCGTTGATAAGCAAAAAGTTCTCTGCACACCCTGCCAGTGACTGCAGTGCAAAGACGCGACGCACATCCGCCTGATCCGCAGCCTGGTGCAATGAAAAGCGGCGTCGCAATTGCTTCACCTGATACGGCACACGTAGAAGACCAAAAAGTCTGACCATTCCAGCGCACAACTTCTGACTACGATCGGTCAATGCTGTAATCTGGCGGCGATAGACACCATGTGCCGTAAGCTCTGTTTGCTGTGGCAAATTCAGGCGCAGCCAGCGCACCCTCCAATTGCCACTGATGACCTGCGTCGCACGATGATTGAATGATAGAATGATAAAATGATTGAATGATAGAATGATAAAATGATTGAATGATAGAATGATAGAATGATAAAATGATAGAATGATAAGAATCTGATAAGATTCTGATACGATTCTAATACGATTCTGATAAGATTCGAATAAGATTATGTTAAGATTCCAATAAGATTCCAATAGGGTTACAATAAGATTCCAATGAGATTCTAATACGATTCTAATACGATTCTGATACGTCATCCAGTATTTTGATTACGTCATCCTTGATGACTTGATGAAAATTATTGCATTTTTAATATGAACTGCGGCAAAGGTGACCAACGAGGGCGAGAAAAAGGGCACAGCCATCGTCAGGGCCCGCTGGAATCGCATAATGAAGAGCATTACGTAGAGCCGATGACTGGGCTTGCATATGTGCCAGGGACAGGTGCTCAACGCAGTGGCCAGATGCACACTCAGCAAGAGAATTGGAGAGAAGCACTCACACATAAAACACATTAATTCTGAATGAATCTGGCTAAAAACGTACGCTTTCAATAACCAAAGTGCCGCCGTAGCTGTAGATAAACAACTGGCTAAGTGCTGCCATCAGCCAGCTGCTTTCGTTGATGGCCAGATAGGACAGTGATGTTATGTTGCCCAGAATGGTCAAGAGCTTGAGTGTTTCCATAGCTTCATCGCCTTCCCCGTCACCCTTGCCCTTGATAAGGCATACCAGAGTGCAGATGGCCATGGGTACGATGCAGAGGCCATGGCCCAACGCAATATTGTTGCCCTCGCCACCAAAGAAGAGCTCTATGTTGACCAGTGGCAAGGGGACTATCTCCAAAATGGCATTGCTCGTCTGCTTGGCGCTCTTCGACGTTTCATTGCCAGTTAAACAGTCGACAAGACCAGAAAAACCATGACAAAAGCCAATCACGCATGCGGAGATCCCATATGGATGCTGCTTAGGCCCCATAGCATAGATTCCATATCCGGTAACGCCGCACAGGACTAGGTTGAGTACACCCGATACACCCGAATTGTCCGACATTTTTGCTTGATTTATTTGGAATATCGAACAGCCAAATGTTATTAATATATTAATTTTCAAAAATATTAATTTTCAAAAAGTATAACGAAACAAATTATTAATTTAACTTATTTACAGATATTTCTTAAATGTATTTGAGATTTAATATTTTTTCTCTCAACCGACCGAATTGTGAATTTTGTTTGGGAAAATGAAATTATCCCAGCTGGGAAATGTCGACGACTGCTGTTCAAGTATGAACATGAGACGCTGCGAAGCTCAGCTAATTGTTAATGGCAAAATATCATATAGAGACGACTTTCAAATGGCTGCAGTTAAAGCTCAGCTATTTTAAGATAAACAAACATCACATTCTTAGAAGAATAAACCTCACATGGAGTCGCCCTACAAACGCTGCAAAGCTCAGATAGTTTAAGAATAAACATTACATGGAGTCGCCCTACAAACGACTCCGTTAAGATAAATAAACATAACATGAGGTCGCCTTACTAGCATTGCAAACATATCCTGATTTCTGCGGGGGGTAAGAAGAAGTAATTAAATTATATGTTTTGATCTTTTTTTCAGCACTCAGACAAAATGCTACAATGGAAACCGGCTAACAGTGAGCACTGAGTATAGTAAACAGCATGTAACTTGCATAACGATAACGACAAGGATAAGCTGGATAAGCAGAGGGAATAGAATTGGCATGTGAAAGAGTGGCGTGGCTGGGACGGTGGCAGGGGCAGCTGTTGCAAGTGGGTTAAGACAGCTATTGCATTGAAGCTCAGCATTTTGCCACCATTGTTTTGTTTGATTTTACAGCTGTGATTGAGGTGAAATTGCATATTTCTGTGCGCTTCTTTCATTTCATTTCATTTGCCACAACTCCAGACAGTGTGTGTGTGTCTGTGTGTGTGTTTTGAAGCGTGTTCCCATAATAATAGCAAACGTTTTATTGAATGTCGTTACCGTTTGCCGTTGCCATTGCCATTGCCGTTGGTCTTCAAGCTGACTGCAGTTGACCGAGTTGCTCCTTTGCCCTGCTTTCCTGCTCACTTTTATTGTCGAAAAATGGAAGGAAAAACAACAAACAAACTCGTAAATGTCAACAATCGGAAAATGCCCTCCAATGGAGACCAATTTTGTACTTGATAAATTATTTCCCAAAGCTTACCAAATGCAAGCAGAATCCAACAAAAATATATTAAATATTTTAGCACTAACAATTCGTCAAGTTTCTTATTATTCTGTGGAATCCGTGGCTGTAGTGCAGCAAGCGCATTAATTTCCATATTTTATTACCCATTAATTGATGTATAATAGTAACGTAAGAATTCCCCAAGCATTCAAAGGATTTATCATCAATAGTCAAAGTTATTACTTTTAATCGATAGAATTGTTTTGTATATCAAATTATATTTTTCATAAAAATATTTTAAATATCTATAAAATTTTCGCGTTGCAAAATTGATCAAACATTTCTTGCAACGAGGGATTTGTAGAGTTAGTCAAGATGCTGTTGCACAAATACCTACTAAATGTTACTTCCGAAAAGATTTAAATCACAAAATATAAAAACTATCGATAGAACACTTAAAAGTAAATAACACAAATAAATATCGATGGGTTAGCTGAGCAACCTTGATTATAACTGTCAAAACGATTTTGTGAGTATATGCGGCTTTCGTCTTAAAATTATTAAACAGTCAGCTGACTTTCAATACAACAAAAAAAATTGTTGCAGGAATTAAAAAGAAAGTACGAATTTCCCATTGCCATTGTCATAATCATGAACAAATTGGCCACAACAGGAAACGAAACTGCTACCAAGCTCAATGTGAATGCGAGTGTGTTTAGGCCACTCTCCAAAAGCATCAACAACAACCACAAAAATGACGACGACGGTGCATGCAACATTGAGGTACTCGAGGAGCTCAAACCAAAGCAACTAAAACAACCAAAACTTGTGCTGCCCTGGAAGGGCTTCCCCAAACCCATCAAACATGAACCGCGATTAAGCAAAGCGCGTAAGTAAAAAACAATGAAATAAATCAGGAATGCACTTTCCAAGTTTGAAAACTGGAAGCGGGATTGACGGGTTTACAAATGAGTGACTAGCTTTAAAATTGTGGCTTTGGATTTAACGCTTTGTTATCAGAGTATAAAAAATGTAAATTTTTCAGTTTTAACTAATCACAGCTAAATAATTTACAGACCAGCCTATAAAGGAACGGGACGCTCTGTGGATCAAGGAACCAAAGCAGAATGAATTGGCAGATAATAAGGACCTGATGGAACAAAATCCGGTTGAAAAACTTTGCATGTCGGAAGAGAATCATCGCACACTGGAACGGAAAGTGGCTTTGGAGGCACTCAAAATGGTCGAGCAGCGACGCATGCGCGAGGCAAAGCCTCAGCCCAAGGATATGGTGCATCTGACACGGGAACCGATTCATTTTACAAACGCGGAACGCGCTCGGGTGAAGTTGAAGCAGCAGCAGCAGGAGTCAATGCAGGAGAAACAGCAGCAACAGCAGAAGCGAAATGAGCAGCAACAATCGGAGCGGCAGCAGGAGCAACCACAACAGTCCAAGTTGGAACAGTTCCATATCAAGCCAAATAGTCGCTATGTATGCCTGAAACGAGCTAGTAAACCAGAGATTCAAATGGAGCAAAAGATTCAGTCAGAGCAGCTGCAGCAGGAGTCAGAGCAACAGCAGAAGCGAAATGAGCAGCAACAGTCGGAGCAACAGCAACAATCCAAGTTGGACCGGTTCTGCATGAAGCCAAATAGTCGCTATGTATGCCTGACACGAGCTATCAAACCAGAGATTCAAATGGAGCAAAATAATAAGTCGGAGCAGCAGCAGCTTCAGAAGCCGGAGCAGGAGCAGCAGTCAGATCAACCAGAGCAACAGCTGACGCCTCAGCAGCTGTTGGATTACAAGCCCGATCTGAAGCCATTACCACCCAAGCGATATATTCCCACGGTCAAGCAGTGGGATGAACGTTGTCGTGCCAGGGCCAATGAAGCCGCTGCCAAGGTAGCCAACAAAGAGAACACCATGACTGGCAAATCTGCCATCAAACTGGAGGAATTGCCTCAGCTGCCTCGTGCCCTGTCCGTCTCCGATCAGAGCAATATACTGCCAAGGGCAGCACACAAGTTGGACAATTGTGGTGGTGGCACTGGCGCCAAGGAGCTGTTTGTGCCACGCTATTGGCCACCCGCACCACCGGCAGTGGGTCAAGGTGAACGGCGACGTGGCAATTTGATACATGCGCGGAACATTTCCCGTGCTTTTGCCAATTGTGGACTCTTGCCCACTCCCAATTTCAACTCCAACCTTGCAACGATCTACGAGGAATCGTTGCCGCCGAGCAAGTCGATTAAACGCTATGGCATCGATGAGCTGCTCAAATGGAAGCCGGAGGCCAACAAACTGGAGCAGCCCCACATCGATGAGGCTCATCGCCAGCTGGCATTTTTAAACAAATAGTTTTCTACATTTTTCCATGTGTATTCATTTATTGTCTGTTATTGTTTGTTGACCAGTTGGCATTGTTCATATTTGTTATTTTGAACTGTAATCCATCGATTCTTTTATGTATTGCATTTTTATCTAAATATTGCACCTTGTTTGCAATTCTAAATAAAGTCAAACAGCAGCAGACTAAATACCCAAAGAATTCCCCAAGCATTCAAAGGATTTATCATCAATAGTCAAAGTTATTACTTTTAATCGATAGAATTGTTTTGTATATCAAATTATATTTTTCATAAAAATATTTTAAATATCTATAAAATTTTCGCGTTGCAAAATTGATCAAACATTTCTTGCAACGAGGGATTTGTACAGTTAGTCAAGATGCTGTTGCACAAATACCTACTAAATGTTACTTCCGAAAAGATTTAAATCACAAAATATAAAAACTATCGATAGAACACTTAAAAGTAAATAACACAAATAAATATCGATGGGTTAGCTGAGCAACCTTGATTATAACTGTCAAAACGATTTTGTGAGTATATGCGGCTTTCGTCTTAAAATTATTAAACAGTCAGCTGACTTTCAATACAACAAAAAAAATTGTTGCAGGAATTAAAAAGAAAGTACGAATTTCCCATTGCCATTGTCATAATCATGAACAAATTGGCCACAACAGGAAACGAAACGGCTACCAATCTCAATGTGAATGCGAGTGTGTTTAGGCCACTCTCCAAAAGCATCAACAACAACCACAAAAATGACGACGACGGTGCATGCAACATTGAGGTACTCGAGGAGCTCAAACCAAAGCAACTAAAACAACCAAAACTTGTGCTGCCCTGGAAGGGCTTCCCCGAACCCATCAAACATGAACCGCGATTAAGCAAAGCGCGTAAGTAAAAAACAATGCAATAAATCAGGAATGCACTTTCCAAGTTTGAAAACTGGAAGCGGGATTAACGGGTTTACAAATTTTGAGTGACTAGCTTTAAAATTGTGGCTTTGGATTTAACGCTTTGTTATCAGAGTATAAAAAATGTAAATTTTTCAGTTTTAACTAATCACAGCTAAATAATTTACAGACCAGCCTATAAAGGAACGGGAGGCTCTGTGGATCAAGGAACCAAAGCAGAATGAATTGGCAGATAATAAGGACCTGATGGAACAAAATCCGGTTGAAAAAGTTTGCATGTCGGAAGAGAATCATCGCACACTGGAACGGAAAGTGGCTTTGGAGGCACTCAAAATGGTCGAGCAGCGACGCATGCGCGAGGCAAAGCCTCAGCCCAAGGATATGGTGCATCTGACACGGGAACCGATTCATTTTACAAACGCGGAACGCGCTCGGGTGAAGTTGAAGCAGCAGCAGCAGGAGTCAATGCAGGAGAAACAGCAGCAACAGCAGAAGCGAAATGAGCAGCAACAATCGGAGCGGCAGCAGGAGCAACCACAACAGTCCAAGTTGGAACAGTTCCATATCAAGCCAAATAGTCGCTATGTATGCCTGAAACGAGCTAGTAAACCAGAGATTCAAATGGAGCAAAAGATTCAGTCAGAGCAGCTGCAGCAGGAGTCAGAGCAACAGCAGAAGCGAAATGAGCAGCAACAGTCGGAGCAACAGCAACAATCCAAGTTGGACCGGTTCTGCATGAAGCCAAATAGTCGCTATGTATGCCTGACACGAGCTATCAAACCAGAGATTCAAATGGAGCAAAATAATAAGTCGGAGCAGTCAGATCAACCAGAGCAACAGCTGACGCCTCAGCAGCTGTTGGATTACAAGCCCGATCTGAAGCCATCACCACCCAAGCGATATATTCCCACGGTCAAGCAGTGGGATGAACATTGTCGTGCCAGGGCCAATGAAGCCGCTGCCAAGGTAGCCAACAAGGAGAACACCATGACTGGCAAATCTGCCATCAAACTGGAGGAATTGCCTCAGCTGCCTCGTGCCCTGTCCGTCTCCGATCAGAGCAATATACTGCCAAGGGCAGCACATAAGTTGGACAATTGTGGTGGTGGCACTGGCGCCAAGGAGCTGTTTGTGCCACGCTATTGGCCACCCGCACCACCGGCAGTGGGTCAAGGTGAACGGCGACGTGGCAATTTGATACATGCGCGGAACATTTCCCGTGCTTTTGCCAATTGTGGATTCTTGCCCACTCCCAATTTCAACTCCAACCTTGCAACGATCTACGAGGAATCGTTGCCGCCGAGCAAGTCGATTAAACGCTATGGCATCGATGAGCTGCTCAAATGGAAGCCGGAGGCCAACAAACTGGAGCAGCCCCACATCGATGAGGCTCATCGCCAGCTGGCATTTTTAAACAAATAGTTTTCTATATTTTTCCATGTGTATTCATTTATTGTCTGTTATTGTTTGTTGACCAGTTGGCATTGTTCATATTTGTTATTTTGAACTGTAATCCATCGATTCTTTTATGTATTGCATTTTTATCTAAATATTGCACCTTGTTTGCAATTCTAAATAAAGTCAAACAGCAGCAGACTAAATACCCAAATATATTTAATTAAATTCTTTTCAAAATACAAAATGCACTTAAAAAGAAAAATTTACTTGAATTTTGAAAAAACAAATAATTGCATTTTTCTTTTTTAAATTAAAAATTTTTGTAATTAATTTCAAATTATTTATTTATTTATTTATACAATTTATTATTATATAAATTTAAAATGTTTGAAATTAATTTCTTAGCAATCAGAAATATTTTATTATACATACAAAATATTGCTAAAATCAAAAAAAAAAGTTTCTAAAATTTTAAATATTTTAGCACTAACAATTCGTCAAGTTTCTTATTATTCTGTGGAATCCGTGGCTGTAGTGCAGCAAGCGCATTAATTTCCATATTTTATTACCCATTAATTGATGTATAATAGTAACGTAAGAATTCCCCAAGCATTCAAAGGATTTATCATCAATAGTCAGTTTTTACTTTTAATCGATAGAATTGTTTTGTATATCAAATTATATTTTTCATAAAAATATTTTAAATATCTATAAAATTTTCGCGTTGCAAAATTGATCAAACATTTCTTGCAACGAGGGATTTGTAGAGTTAGTCAAGATGCTGTTGCACAAATACCTACTAAATGTTACTTCCGAAAAGATTTAAATCACAAAATATAAAAACTATCGATAGAACACTTAAAAGTAAATAACACAAATAAATATCGATGGGTTAGCTGAGCAACCTTGATTATAACTGTCAAAACGATTTTGTGAGTATATGCGGCTTTCGTCTTAAAATTATTAAACAGTCAGCTGACTTTCAATACAACAAAAAAAATTGTTGCAGGAATTAAAAAGAAAGTACGAATTTCCCATTGCCATTGTCATAATCATGAACAAATTGGCCACAACAGGAAACGAAACGGCTACCAATCTCAATGTGAATGCGAGTGTGTTTAGGCCACTCTCCAAAAGCATCAACAACAACCACAAAAATGACGACGACGGTGCATGCAACATTGAGGTACTCGAGGAGCTCAAACCAAAGCAACTAAAACAACCAAAACTTGTGCTGCCCTGGAAGGGCTTCCCCGAACCCATCAAACATGAACCGCGATTAAGCAAAGCGCGTAAGTAAAAAACAATGAAATAAATCAGGAATGCACTTTCCAAGTTTGAAAACTGGAAGCGGGATTAACGGGTTTACAAATTTTGAGTGACTAGCTTTAAAATTGTGGCTTTGGATTTAACGCTTTGTTATCAGAGTATAAAAAATGTAAATTTTTCAGTTTTAACTAATCACAGCTAAATAATTTACAGACCAGCCTATAAAGGAACGGGAGGCTCTGTGGATCAAGGAACCAAAGCAGAATGAATTGGCAGATAATAAGGACCTGATGGAACAAAATCCGGTTGAAAAAGTTTGCATGTCGGAAGAGAATCATCGCACACTGGAACGGAAAGTGGCTTTGGAGGCACTCAAAATGGTCGAGCAGCGACGCATGCGCGAGGCAAAGCCTCAGCCCAAGGATATGGTGCATCTGACACGGGAACCGATTCATTTTACAAACGCGGAACGCGCTCGGGTGAAGTTGAAGCAGCAGCAGCAGGAGTCAATGCAGGAGAAACAGCAGCAACAGCAGAAGCGAAATGAGCAGCAACAATCGGAGCGGCAGCAGGAGCAACCACAACAGTCCAAGTTGGAACAGTTCCATATCAAGCCAAATAGTCGCTATGTATGCCTGAAACGAGCTAGTAAACCAGAGATTCAAATGGAGCAAAAGATTCAGTCAGAGCAGCTGCAGCAGGAGTCAGAGCAACAGCAGAAGCGAAATGAGCAGCAACAGTCGGAGCAACAGCAACAATCCAAGTTGGACCGGTTCTGCATGAAGCCAAATAGTCGCTATGTATGCCTGACACGAGCTATCAAACCAGAGATTCAAATGGAGCAAAATAATAAGTCGGAGCAGTCAGATCAACCAGAGCAACAGCTGACGCCTCAGCAGCTGTTGGATTACAAGCCCGATCTGAAGCCATCACCACCCAAGCGATATATTCCCACGGTCAAGCAGTGGGATGAACATTGTCGTGCCAGGGCCAATGAAGCCGCTGCCAAGGTAGCCAACAAGGAGAACACCATGACTGGCAAATCTGCCATCAAACTGGAGGAATTGCCTCAGCTGCCTCGTGCCCTGTCCGTCTCCGATCAGAGCAATATACTGCCAAGGGCAGCACATAAGTTGGACAATTGTGGTGGTGGCACTGGCGCCAAGGAGCTGTTTGTGCCACGCTATTGGCCACCCGCACCACCGGCAGTGGGTCAAGGTGAACGGCGACGTGGCAATTTGATACATGCGCGGAACATTTCCCGTGCTTTTGCCAATTGTGGATTCTTGCCCACTCCCAATTTCAACTCCAACCTTGCAACGATCTACGAGGAATCGTTGCCGCCGAGCAAGTCGATTAAACGCTATGGCATCGATGAGCTGCTCAAATGGAAGCCGGAGGCCAACAAACTGGAGCAGCCCCACATCGATGAGGCTCATCGCCAGCTGGCATTTTTAAACAAATAGTTTTCTATATTTTTCCATGTGTATTCATTTATTGTCTGTTATTGTTTGTTGACCAGTTGGCATTGTTCATATTTGTTATTTTGAACTGTAATCCATCGATTCTTTTATGTATTGCATTTTTATCTAAATATTGCACCTTGTTTGCAATTCTAAATAAAGTCAAACAGCAGCAGACTAAATACCCAAATATATTTAATTAAATTCTTTTCAAAATACAAAATGCACTTAAAAAGAAAAATTTACTTGAATTTTGAAAAAACAAATAATTGCATTTTTCTTTTTTAAATTAAAAATTTTTGTAATTAATTTCAAATTATTTATTTATTTATTTATACAATTTATTATTATATAAATTTAAAATGTTTGAAATTAATTTCTTAGCAATCAGAAATATTTTATTATACATACAAAATATTGCTAAAATCAAAAAAAAAAAGTTTCTAAAATTTTAAATATTTTAGCACTAACAATTCGTCAAGTTTCTTATTATTCTGTGGAATCCGTGGCTGTAGTGCAGCAAGCGCATTAATTTCCATATTTTATTACCCATTAATTGATGTATAATAGTAACGTAAGAATTCCCCAAGCATTCAAAGGATTTATCATCAATAGTCAAAGTTATTACTTTTAATCGATAGAATTGTTTTGTATATCAAATTATATTTTTCATAAAAATATTTTAAATATCTATAAAATTTTCGCGTTGCAAAATTGATCAAACATTTCTTGCAACGAGGGATTTGTATAGTTAGTCAAGATGCTGTTGCACAAATACCTACTAAATGTTACTTCCGAAAAGATTTAAATCACAAAATATAAAAACTATCGATAGAACACTTAAAAGTAAATAACACAAATAAATATCGATGGGTTAGCTGAGCAACCTTGATTATAACTGTCAAAACGATTTTGTGAGTATATGCGGCTTTCGTCTTAAAATTATTAAACAGTCAGCTGACTTTCAATACAACAAAAAAAATTGTTGCAGGAATTAAAAAGAAAGTACGAATTTCCCATTGCCATTGTCATAATCATGAACAAATTGGCCACAACAGGAAACGAAACTGCTACCCAGCTCAATGTGAATGCGAGTGTGTTTAGGCCACTCTCCAAAAGCATCAACAACAACCACAAAAATGACGACGACGGTGCATGCAACATTGAGGTACTCGAGGAGCTCAAACCAAAGCAACTAAAACAACCAAAACTTGTGCTGCCCTGGAAGGGCTTCCCCAAACCCATCAAACATGAACCGCGATTAAGCAAAGCGCGTAAGTAAAAAACAATGAAATAAATCAGGAATGCACTTTCCAAGTTTGAAAACTGGAAGCGGGATTGACGGGTTTACAAATTTTGAGTGACTAGCTTTAAAATTGTGGCTTTGGATTTAACGCTTTGTTATCAGAGTATAAAAAATGTAAATTTTTCAGTTTTAACTAATCACAGCTAAATAATTTACAGACCAGCCTATAAAGGAACGGGAGGCTCTGTGGATCAAGGAACCAAAGCAGAATGAATTGGCAGATAATAAGGACCTGATGGAACAAAATCCGGTTGAAAAAGTTTGCATGTCGGAAGAGAATCATCGCACACTGGAACGGAAAGTGGCTTTGGAGGCACTCAAAATGGTCGAGCAGCGACGCATGCGCGAGGCAAAGCCTCAGCCCAAGGATATGGTGCATCTGACACGGGAACCGATTCATTTTACAAACGCGGAACGCGCTCGGGTGAAGTTGAAGCAGCAGCAGCAGGAGTCAATGCAGGAGAAACAGCAGCAACAGCAGAAGCGAAATGAGCAGCAACAATCGGAGCGGCAGCAGGAGCAACCACAACAGTCCAAGTTGGAACAGTTCCATATCAAGCCAAATAGTCGCTATGTATGCCTGAAACGAGCTAGTAAACCAGAGATTCAAATGGAGCAAAAGATTCAGTCAGAGCAGCTGCAGCAGGAGTCAGAGCAACAGCAGAAGCGAAATGAGCAGCAACAGTCGGAGCAACAGCAACAATCCAAGTTGGACCGGTTCTGCATGAAGCCAAATAGTCGCTATGTATGCCTGACACGAGCTATCAAACCAGAGATTCAAATGGAGCAAAATAATAAGTCGGAGCAGCAGCAGCTTCAGAAGCCGGAGCAGGAGCAGCAGTCAGATCAACCAGAGCAACAGCTGACGCCTCAGCAGCTGTTGGATTACAAGCCCGATCTGAAGCCATCACCACCCAAGCGATATATTCCCACGGTCAAGCAGTGGGATGAACGTTGTCGTGCCAGGGCCAATGAAGCCGCTGCCAAGGTAGCCAACAAGGAGAACACCATGACTGGCAAATCTGCCATCAAACTGGAGGAATTGCCTCAGCTGCCTCGTGCCCTGTCCGTCTCCGATCAGAGCAAAATACTGCCAAGGGCAGCACACAAGTTGGACAATTGTGGTGGTGGCACTGGCGCCAAGGAGCTGTTTGTGCCACGCTATTGGCCACCCGCACCACCGGCAGTGGGTCAAGGTGAACGGCGACGTGGCAATTTGATACATGCGCGGAACATTTCCCGTGCTTTTGCCAATTGTGGACTCTTGCCCACTCCCAATTTCAACTCCAACCTTGCAACGATCTACGAGGAATCGTTGCCGCCGAGCAAGTCGATTAAACGCTATGGCATCGATGAGCTGCTCAAATGGAAGCCGGAGGCCAACAAACTGGAGCAGCCCCACATCGATGAGGCTCATCGCCAGCTGGCATTTTTAAACAAATAGTTTTCTATATTTTTCCATGTGTATTCATTTATTGTCTGTTATTGTTTGTTGACCAGTTGGCATTGTTCATATTTGTTATTTTGAACTGTAATCCATCGATTCTTTTATGTATTGCATTTTTATCTAAATATTGCACCTTGTTTGCAATTCTAAATAAAGTCAAACAGCAGCAGACTAAATACCCAAAAATATTTAATTAAATTCTTTTCAAAATACAAAATGCACTTAAAAAGAAAAATTTACTTGAATTTTGAAAAAACAAATAATTGCATTTTTCTTTTTTAAATTAAAAATTTTTGTAATTAATTTCAAATTATTTATTTATTTATTTATACAATTTATTATTATATAAATTTAAAATGTTTGAAATTAATTTCTTAGCAATCAGAAATATTTTATTATACCTACAAAATATTGCTAAAATCAAAAAAAAAAGTTTCTAAAATTTTAAATATTTTAGCACTAACAATTCGTCAAGTTTCTTATTATTCTGTGGAATCCGTGGCTGTAGTGCAGCAAGCGCATTAATTTCCATATTTTATTACCCATTAATTGATGTATAATAGTAACGTAAGAATTCCCCAAGCATTCAAAGGATTTATCATCAATAGTCAAAGTTATTACTTTTAATCGATAGAATTGTTTTGTATATCAAATTATATTTTTCATAAAAATATTTTAAATATCTATAAAATTTTCGCGTTGCAAAATTGATCAAACATTTCTTGCAACGAGGGATTTGTAGAGTTAGTCAAGATGCTGTTGCACAAATACCTACTAAATGTTACTTCCGAAAAGATTTAAATCACAAAATATAAAAACTATCGATAGAACACTTAAAAGTAAATAACACAAATAAATATCGATGGGTTAGCTGAGCAACCTTGATTATAACTGTCAAAACGATTTTGTGAGTATATGCGGCTTTCGTCTTAAAATTATTAAACAGTCAGCTGACTTTCAATACAACAAAAAAAATTGTTGCAGGAATTAAAAAGAAAGTACGAATTTCCCATTGCCATTGTCATAATCATGAACAAATTGGCCACAACAGGAAACGAAACTGCTACCCAGCTCAATGTGAATGCGAGTGTGTTTAGGCCACTCTCCAAAAGCATCAACAACAACCACAAAAATGACGACGACGGTGCATGCAACATTGAGGTACTCGAGGAGCTCAAACCAAAGCAACTAAAACAACCAAAACTTGTGCTGCCCTGGAAGGGCTTCCCCAAACCCATCAAACATGAACCGCGATTAAGCAAAGCGCGTAAGTAAAAAACAATGAAATAAATCAGGAATGCACTTTCCAAGTTTGAAAACTGGAAGCGGGATTGACGGGTTTACAAATGAGTGACTAGCTTTAAAATTGTGGCTTTGGATTTAACGCTTTGTTATCAGAGTATAAAAAATGTAAATTTTTCAGTTTTAACTAATCACAGCTAAATAATTTACAGACCAGCCTATAAAGGAACGGGACGCTCTGTGGATCAAGGAACCAAAGCAGAATGAATTGGCAGATAATAAGGACCTGATGGAACAAAATCCGGTTGAAAAAGTTTGCATGTCGGAAGAGAATCATCGCACACTGGAACGGAAAGTGGCTTTGGAGGCACTCAAAATGGTCGAGCAGCGACGCATGCGCGAGGCAAAGCCTCAGCCCAAGGATATGGTGCATCTGACACGGGAACCGATTCATTTTACAAACGCGGAACGCGCTCGGGTGAAGTTGAAGCAGCAGCAGCAGGAGTCAATGCAGGAGAAACAGCAGCAACAGCAGAAGCGAAATGAGCAGCAACAATCGGAGCGGCAGCAGGAGCAACCACAACAGTCCAAGTTGGAACAGTTCCATATCAAGCCAAATAGTCGCTATGTATGCCTGAAACGAGCTAGTAAACCAGAGATTCAAATGGAGCAAAAGATTCAGTCAGAGCAGCTGCAGCAGGAGTCAGAGCAACAGCAGAAGCGAAATGAGCAGCAACAGTCGGAGCAACAGCAACAATCCAAGTTGGACCGGTTCTGCATGAAGCCAAATAGTCGCTATGTATGCCTGACACGAGCTATCAAACCAGAGATTCAAATGGAGCAAAATAATAAGTCGGAGCAGTCAGATCAACCAGAGCAACAGCTGACGCCTCAGCAGCTGTTGGATTACAAGCCCGATCTGAAGCCATCACCACCCAAGCGATATATTCCCACGGTCAAGCAGTGGGATGAACATTGTCGTGCCAGGGCCAATGAAGCCGCTGCCAAGGTAGCCAACAAGGAGAACACCATGACTGGCAAATCTGCCATCAAACTGGAGGAATTGCCTCAGCTGCCTCGTGCCCTGTCCGTCTCCGATCAGAGCAAAATACTGCCAAGGGCAGCACACAAGTTGGACAATTGTGGTGGTGGCACTGGCGCCAAGGAGCTGTTTGTGCCACGCTATTGGCCACCCGCACCACCGGCAGTGGGTCAAGGTGAACGGCGACGTGGCAATTTGATACATGCGCGGAACATTTCCCGTGCTTTTGCCAATTTTGGACTCTTGCCCACTCCCAATTTCAACTCCAACCTTTCAACGATCTACGAGGAATCGTTGCCGCCGAGCAAGTCGATTAAACGCTATGGCATCGATGAGCTGCTCAAATGGAAGCCGGAGGCCAACAAACTGGAGCAGCCCCACATCGATGAGGCTCATCGCCAGCTGGCATTTTTAAACAAATAGTTTTCTATATTTTTCCATGTGTATTCATTTATTGTCTGTTATTGTTTGTTGACCAGTTGGCATTGTTCATATTTGTTATTTTGAACTGTAATCCATCGATTCTTTTATGTATTGCATTTTTATCTAAATATTGCACCTTGTTTGCAATTCTAAATAAAGTCAAACAGCAGCAGACTAAATACCCAAAAATATTTAATTAAATTCTTTTCAAAATACAAAATGCACTTAAAAAGAAAAATTTACTTGAATTTTGAAAAAACAAATAATTGCATTTTTCTTTTTTAAATTAAAAATTTTTGTAATTAATTTCAAATTATTTATTTATTTATTTATACAATTTATTATTATATAAATTTAAAATGTTTGAAATTAATTTCTTAGCAATCAGAAATATTTTATTATACCTACAAAATATTGCTAAAATCAAAAAAAAAAGTTTCTAAAATTTTAAATATTTTAGCACTAACAATTCGTCAAGTTTCTTATTATTCTGTGGAATCCGTGGCTGTAGTGCAGCAAGCGCATTAATTTCCATATTTTATTACCCATTAATTGATGTATAATAGTAACGTAAGAATTCCCCAAGCATTCAAAGGATTTATCATCAATAGTCAAAGTTATTACTTTTAATCGATAGAATTGTTTTGTATATCAAATTATATTTTTCATAAAAATATTTTAAATATCTATAAAATTTTCGCGTTGCAAAATTGATCAAACATTTCTTGCAACGAGGGATTTGTAGAGTTAGTCAAGATGCTGTTGCACAAATACCTACTAAATGTTACTTCCGAAAAGATTTAAATCACAAAATATAAAAACTATCGATAGAACACTTAAAAGTAAATAACACAAATAAATATCGATGGGTTAGCTGAGCAACCTTGATTATAACTGTCAAAACGATTTTGTGAGTATATGCGGCTTTCGTCTTAAAATTATTAAACAGTCAGCTGACTTTCAATACAACAAAAAAAATTGTTGCAGGAATTAAAAAGAAAGTACGAATTTCCCATTGCCATTGTCATAATCATGAACAAATTGGCCACAACAGGAAACGAAACTGCTACCCAGCTCAATGTGAATGCGAGTGTGTTTAGGCCACTCTCCAAAAGCATCAACAACAACCACAAAAATGACGACGACGGTGCATGCAACATTGAGGTACTCGAGGAGCTCAAACCAAAGCAACTAAAACAACCAAAACTTGTGCTGCCCTGGAAGGGCTTCCCCAAACCCATCAAACATGAACCGCGATTAAGCAAAGCGCGTAAGTAAAAAACAATGAAATAAATCAGGAATGCACTTTCCAAGTTTGAAAACTGGAAGCGGGATTGACGGGTTTACAAATGAGTGACTAGCTTTAAAATTGTGGCTTTGGATTTAACGCTTTGTTATCAGAGTATAAAAAATGTAAATTTTTCAGTTTTAACTAATCACAGCTAAATAATTTACAGACCAGCCTATAAAGGAACGGGACGCTCTGTGGATCAAGGAACCAAAGCAGAATGAATTGGCAGATAATAAGGACCTGATGGAACAAAATCCGGTTGAAAAAGTTTGCATGTCGGAAGAGAATCATCGCACACTGGAACGGAAAGTGGCTTTGGAGGCACTCAAAATGGTCGAGCAGCGACGCATGCGCGAGGCAAAGCCTCAGCCCAAGGATATGGTGCATCTGACACGGGAACCGATTCATTTTACAAACGCGGAACGCGCTCGGGTGAAGTTGAAGCAGCAGCAGCAGGAGTCAATGCAGGAGAAACAGCAGCAACAGCAGAAGCGAAATGAGCAGCAACAATCGGAGCGGCAGCAGGAGCAACCACAACAGTCCAAGTTGGAACAGTTCCATATCAAGCCAAATAGTCGCTATGTATGCCTGAAACGAGCTAGTAAACCAGAGATTCAAATGGAGCAAAAGATTCAGTCAGAGCAGCTGCAGCAGGAGTCAGAGCAACAGCAGAAGCGAAATGAGCAGCAACAGTCGGAGCAACAGCAACAATCCAAGTTGGACCGGTTCTGCATGAAGCCAAATAGTCGCTATGTATGCCTGACACGAGCTATCAAACCAGAGATTCAAATGGAGCAAAATAATAAGTCGGAGCAGTCAGATCAACCAGAGCAACAGCTGACGCCTCAGCAGCTGTTGGATTACAAGCCCGATCTGAAGCCATCACCACCCAAGCGATATATTCCCACGGTCAAGCAGTGGGATGAACATTGTCGTGCCAGGGCCAATGAAGCCGCTGCCAAGGTAGCCAACAAGGAGAACACCATGACTGGCAAATCTGCCATCAAACTGGAGGAATTGCCTCAGCTGCCTCGTGCCCTGTCCGTCTCCGATCAGAGCAAAATACTGCCAAGGGCAGCACACAAGTTGGACAATTGTGGTGGTGGCACTGGCGCCAAGGAGCTGTTTGTGCCACGCTATTGGCCACCCGCACCACCGGCAGTGGGTCAAGGTGAACGGCGACGTGGCAATTTGATACATGCGCGGAACATTTCCCGTGCTTTTGCCAATTTTGGACTCTTGCCCACTCCCAATTTCAACTCCAACCTTTCAACGATCTACGAGGAATCGTTGCCGCCGAGCAAGTCGATTAAACGCTATGGCATCGATGAGCTGCTCAAATGGAAGCCGGAGGCCAACAAACTGGAGCAGCCCCACATCGATGAGGCTCATCGCCAGCTGGCATTTTTAAACAAATAGTTTTCTATATTTTTCCATGTGTATTCATTTATTGTCTGTTATTGTTTGTTGACCAGTTGGCATTGTTCATATTTGTTATTTTGAACTGTAATCCATCGATTCTTTTATGTATTGCATTTTTATCTAAATATTGCACCTTGTTTGCAATTCTAAATAAAGTCAAACAGCAGCAGACTAAATACCCAAATATATTTAATTAAATTCTTTTCAAAATACAAAATGCACTTAAAAAGAAAAATTTACTTGAATTTTGAAAAAACAAATAATTGCATTTTTCTTTTTTAAATTAAAAATTTTTGTAATTAATTTCAAATTATTTATTTATTTATTTATACAATTTATTATTATATAAATTTAAAATGTTTGAAATTAATATCTTAGCAATCAGAAATATTTTATTATACATACAAAATATTGCTAAAATCAAAAAAAAAAGTTTCTAAAATTTTAAATATTTTAGCACTAACAATTCGTCAAGTTTCTTATTATTCTGTGGAATCCGTGGCTGTAGTGCAGCAAGCGCATTAATTTCCATATTTTATTACCCATTAATTGATGTATAATAGTAACGTAAGAATTCCCCAAGCATTCAAAGGATTTATCATCAATAGTCAAAGTTATTACTTTTAATCGATAGAATTGTTTTGTATATCAAATTATATTTTTCATAAAAATATTTTAAATATCTATAAAATTTTCGCGTTGCAAAATTGATCAAACATTTCTTGCAACGAGGGATTTGTAGAGTTAGTCAAGATGCTGTTGCACAAATACCTACTAAATGTTACTTCCGAAAAGATTTAAATCACAAAATATAAAAACTATCGATAGAACACTTAAAAGTAAATAACACAAATAAATATCGATGGGTTAGCTGAGCAACCTTGATTATAACTGTCAAAACGATTTTGTGAGTATATGCGGCTTTCGTCTTAAAATTATTAAACAGTCAGCTGACTTTCAATACAACAAAAAAAATTGTTGCAGGAATTAAAAAGAAAGTACGAATTTCCCATTGCCATTGTCATAATCATGAACAAATTGGCCACAACAGGAAACGAAACTGCTACCAAGCTCAATGTGAATGCGAGTGTGTTTAGGCCACTCTCCAAAAGCATCAACAACAACCACAAAAATGACGACGACGGTGCATGCAACATTGAGGTACTCGAGGAGCTCAAACCAAAGCAACTAAAACAACCAAAACTTGTGCTGCCCTGGAAGGGCTTCCCCAAACCCATCAAACATGAACCGCGATTAAGCAAAGCGCGTAAGTAAAAAACAATGAAATAAATCAGGAATGCACTTTCCAAGATTGAAAACTGGAAGCGGGATTGACGGGTTTACAAATTTTGAGTGACTAGCTTTAAAATTGTGGCTTTGGCTTTAACGCTTTGTTATCAGAGTATAAAAAATGTAAATTTTTCAGTTTTAACTAATCACAGCTAAATAATTTACAGACCAGCCTATAAAGGAACGGGAGGCTCTGTGGATCAAGGAACCAAAGCAGAATGAATTGGCAGATAATAAGGACCTGATGGAACAAAATCCGGTTGAAAAAGTTTGCATGTCGGAAGAGAATCATCGCACACTGGAACGGAAAGTGGCTTTGGAGGCACTCAAAATGGTCGAGCAGCGACGCATGCGCGAGGCAAAGCCTCAGCCCAAGGATATGGTGCATCTGACACGGGAACCGATTCATTTTACAAACGCGGAACGCGCTCGGGTGAAGTTGAAGCAGCAGCAGCAGGAGTCAATGCAGGAGAAACAGCAACAACAGCAGAAGCGAAATGAGCAGCAACAATCGGAGCAACAGCAACAATCCAAGTTGGACCGGTTCTGCATGAAGCCAAATAGTCGCTATGTATGCCTGACACGAGCTATCAAACCAGAGTTTCAAATGGAGCAAAATAATAAGTCGGAGCAGTCAGATCAACCAGAGCAACAGCTGACGCCTCAGCAGCTGTTGGATTACAAGCCCGATCTGAAGCCATCACCACCCAAGCGATATATTCCCACGGTCAAGCAGTGGGATGAACATTGTCGTGCCAGGGCCAATGAAGCCGCTGCCAAGGTAGCCAACAAGGAGAACACCATGACTGGCAAATCTGCCATCAAACTGGAGGAATTGCCTCAGCTGCCTCGTGCCCTGTCCGTCTCCGATCAGAGCAAAATACTGCCAAGGGCAGCACACAAGTTGGACAATTGTGGTGGTGGCACTGGCGCCAAGGAGCTGTTTGTGCCACGCTATTGGCCACCCGCACCACCGGCAGTGGGTCAAGGTGAACGGCGACGTGGCAATTTGATACATGCGCGGAACATTTCCCGTGCTTTTGCCAATTTTGGACTCTTGCCCACTCCCAATTTCAACTCCAACCTTTCAACGATCTACGAGGAATCGTTGCCGCCGAGCAAGTCGATTAAACGCTATGGCATCGATGAGCTGCTCAAATGGAAGCCGGAGGCCAACAAACTGGAGCAGCCCCACATCGATGAGGCTCATCGCCAGCTGGCATTTTTAAACAAATAGTTTTCTATATTTTTCCATGTGTATGCATTTATTGTCTGTTATTGTTTGTTGACCAGTTGGCATTGTTCATATTTGTTATTTTGAACTGTAATCCATCGATTCTTTTATGTATTGCATTTTTATCTAAATATTGCACCTTGTTTGCAATTCTAAATAAAGTCAAACAGCAGCAGACTAAATACCCAAATATATTTAATTAAATTCTTTTCAAAATACAAAATGCATTTAAAAAGAAAAATTTACTTGAATTTTGAAAAAACAAATAATTGCATTTTTCTTTTTTAAATTAAAAATTTTTGTAATTAATTTCAAATTATTTATTTATTTATTTATACAATTTATTATTATATAAATTTAAAATGTTTGAAATTAATTTCTTAGCAATCAGAAATATTTTATTATACATACAAAATATTGCTAAAATCAAAAAAAAAAGTTTCTAAAATTTTAAATATTTTAGCACTAACAATTCGTCAAGTTTCTTATTATTCTGTGGAATCCGTGGCTGTAGTGCAGCAAGCGCATTAATTTCCATATTTTATTACCCATTAATTGATGTATAATAGTAACGTAAGAATTCCCCAAGCATTCAAAGGACTTATCATCAATAGTCAAAGTTATTACTTTTAATCGATAGAATTGTTTTGTATATCAAATTATATTTTTCATAAAAATATTTTAAATATCTATAAAATTTTCGCGTTGCAAAATTGATCAAACATTTCTTGCAACGAGGGATTTGTAGAGTTAGTCAAGATGCTGTTGCACAAATACCTACTAAATGTTACTTCCGAAAAGATTTAAATCACAAAATATAAAAACTATCGATAGAACACTTAAAAGTAAATAACACAAATAAATATCGATGGGTTAGCTGAGCAACCTTGATTATAACTGTCAAAACGATTTTGTGAGTATATGCGGCTTTCGTCTTAAAATTATTAAACAGTCAGCTGACTTTCAATACAACAAAAAAAATTGTTGCAGGAATTAAAAAGAAGGTACGAATTTCCCATTGCCATTGTCATAATCATGAACAAATTGGCCACAACAGGAAACGAAACTGCTACCAAGCTCAATGTGAATGCGAGTGTGTTTAGGCCACTCTCCAAAAGCATCAACAACAACCACAAAAATGACGACGACGGTGCATGCAACATTGAGGTACTCGAGGAGCTCAAACCAAAGCAACTAAAACAACCAAAACTTGTGCTGCCCTGGAAGGGCTTCCCCAAACCCATCAAACATGAACCGCGATTAAGCAAAGCGCGTAAGTAAAAAACAATGAAATAAATCAGGAATGCACTTTCCAAGTTTGAAAACTGGAAGCGGGATTGACGGGTTTACAAATTTTGAGTGACTAGCTTTAAAATTGTGGCTTTGGATTTAACGCTTTGTTATCAGAGTATAAAAAATGTAAATTTTTCAGTTTTAACTAATCACAGCTAAATAATTTACAGACCAGCCTATAAAGGAACGGGACGCTCTGTGGATCAAGGAACCAAAGCAGAATGAATTGACAGATAATAAGGACCTGATGGAACAAAATCCGGTTGAAAAAGTTTGCATGTCGGAAGAGAATCATCGCACACTGGAACGGAAAGTGGCTGTGGAGGCACTCAAAATGGTCGAGCAGCGACGCATGCGCGAGGCAAAGCCTCAGCCCAAGGATATGGTGCATCTGACACGGGAACCGATTCATTTTACAAACGCGGAACGCGCTCGGGTGAAGTTGAAGCAGCA
The DNA here is from genome assembly GCA_037043605.1 of Drosophila multiciliata. Taxonomy (NCBI): domain Eukaryota; kingdom Metazoa; phylum Arthropoda; class Insecta; order Diptera; family Drosophilidae; genus Drosophila; species Drosophila multiciliata. Next base: position 307,051 of record JBAMBF010000579.1, read on the forward strand.
GCAGCAGGAGTCAATGCAGGAGAAACAGCAGCAACAGCAGAAGCGAAATGAGCAGCAACAATCGGAGCGGCAGCAGGAGCAACCACAACAGTCCAAGTTGAAAGAGTTCCATATCAAGCCAAATAGTCGCTATGTATGCCTGAAGCGAGCTAGCAAACCAGAGATTCAAATGGAGCAAAAGACTCAGTCGGAGCAGCAGCAGCGGGAGCCAAATCAGAAAAAGCAGACTAAGTTCGATGAGCAGCAACCGGAGAAGCAGCAACAGTCGAAGCAGCAGCAGGAGCAACCGCAACAGTCTAAGTTGGAACAGTTTTGCATCAAGCCAAATAGTCGCTATGTATGCCTGAAACGAGCTAGTAAACCAGAGATTCAAATGGAGCAAAATAATAAGTCAGAGCAGCAGCAGCTTCAGAAGCCGGAGCAGGAGCAGCAGTCAGATCAACCAGAGCAACAGCTGACGCCTCAGCAGCTGTTGGATTACAAGCCCGATCTGAAGCCATCACCACCCAAGCGATATATTCCCACGGTCAAGCAGTGGGATGAACGTTGTCGTGCCAGGGCCAATGAAGCCGCTGCCAAGGTAGCCAACAAGGAGAACACCATGACTGGCAAATCTGCCATCAAACTGGAGGAATTGCCTCAGCTGCCTCGTGCCCTGTCCGTCTCCGATCAGAGCCAAGGGCTGCCAAGGGCAGCACACAAGTTGGACAATTGTGGTGGTGGCACTGGCGCCAAGGAGCTGTTTGTGCCACGCTATTGGCCACCCGCACCACCGGCAGTGGGTCAAGGTGAACGGCGACGTGGCAATTTGATACATGCGCGGAACATTTCCCGTGCTTTTGCCAATTGTGGACTCTTGCCCACTCCCAATTTCAACTCCAACCTTGCAACGATCTACGAGGAATCGTTGCCGCCGAGCAAGTCGATTAAACGCTATGGCATCGATGAGCTGCTCAAATGGAAGCCGGAGGCCAACAAACTGGAGCAGCCCCACATCGATGAGGCTCATCGCCAGCTGGCATTTTTAAACAAATAGTTTTCTATATTTTTCCATGTGTATTCATTTATTGTCTGTTATTGTTTGTTGACCAGTTGGCATTGTTCATATTTGTTATTTTGAACTGTAATCCATCGATTCTTTTATGTATTGCATTTTTATCTAAATATTGCACCTTGTTTGCAATTCTAAATAAAGTCAAACAGCAGCAGACTAAATACCCAAATATATTTAATTAAATTCTTTTCAAAATACAAAATGCACTTAAAAAGAAAAATTTACTTGAATTTTGAAAAAACAAATAATTGCATTTTTCTTTTTTAAATTAAAAATTTTTGTAATTAATTTCAAATTATTTATTTATTTATTTATACAATTTATTATTATATAAATTTAAAATGTTTGAAATTAATTTCTTAGCAATCAGAAATATTTTATTATACATACAAAATATTGTTAAAATCAAAAAAAAAAAGTTTCTAGTTTTGATGATTATTTTCTTTGGTTTAAGTAGATTTTTATAAGTGCACTGACGTCATTAATACAGAAGACTAAATTCTTAAATAAATTAATTTAAATTCTTTTCGAAATACAAAATGCATTCGAAGAGAATAATTGAACTGAATTAAGGAATAAAATGATAGGCTTTTTTTAAACTTAGAAAACGTATTTTTTTTATTATTGTCAGACTGTTTTCTTAAATAGAAATATCGATTTATTGATATAAACTATATTATAAATTCACATTATTTAAATCATTATTTTTTTAAATGGATAGCTTAATAATCAAAAAGATTTTTTATACATACAATTAAATTCTAAATTCAGAAAAAAATACCATAGTTTTGAGAACTATTTTCAGTTGTTTAAGTAGATTTTTTTTAAGTGCACTGTCGTAATTAATATGCCCTTACTCAACCGTACATTCTAAGGTATCCAATTAATATCGACGGCGCAGTTTGAGCCAAGCGCTTCTCAGAGATCCGCCTCGCATTTCAATGCCACTCAACGGGCTATGCTGAAAGAGTTTGATTAAATTGATGTCCACCAGTTGATGCAACTCAGCTTGCTGATGGCAGCAATATATCCCAGTGGCGAGGGAGGTGGAGCTGCAAGGTACTTAAAGCAGCTGCGTTAAAGTCATTATTTAAAAGGCGGCAGGCAATGCATTCTCGCGAATTGCCAACAATTAACAGCATACATTTAAATATGCAATTAACGAAACAGCTTGAGGCTGCTACAAAATAAAAGCCAAACAAAATGCATGAACAGCAGCAATGCCGAAGATGGAAGATGAAGCTGAAAGTGAAGTGGATATCATTGATCAATTACAAAACACCCTTTGTAACCCATTTAAAATTGAAAGAAGGCTGTAAGAAATTGTAGAATAAAATTTGAAGAAAGTCTCTGCAACCACGTAAGGGATATATATGATTGATCAACATATAAACTTTAAGAGAAAGAAAGATATCTTAATTTTGGAATAAAACTTCTCATATAAAAAGTCAGAAAAAGTTTATTTCATTCTATTTAAATCGATTATCGTTATGT